>MDKI01080763.1:0-47410 GCA_005239505.1 Nicotiana paniculata
GAAAAATAATTTAAAGAGAGAGAAGTTACCAACAAGGCTTGCACTAGAGAGAAAGAAAGAATGGGGCTAGAGACCTAGAAAGCACAGTCGACGAAATAATACACTATTTATTAAATGAAAGAAAATAATGGTTCTTGAAAAAAATAATTGAATGAGGAGAGAAGAAGCTCACCAAGTGGAGAAGGCAAATGATTTTTCAAAATGAGGAAGACGGTATCAAAGATATAGGAGATATTTGAGTGCTTGTTTTTGCATCCAGGTTTTGAACAGAGAGTGAATTTTTTCCAAGTTTTGAATAGAGAGTGAATTTTTTCTAGGTTTCCGAAGAAAAATTAAAAGAAGGGTTTCAATCTAGTTTTTACAAACAAAAAACGCATATGCATAATCCCACAAACCAAAGAGCTTAACACCAAAAAACAAAATGAAAAGATAAATTTGAAAAGTTTTCGACCCTTCCTTCCAGTGTTTTTGAAGGAAAATTTTCAACCCTAAAGCACAATCCAAAATATGAAGCAGATCAAAACTCTTGAAAAATAATTTAAAGAGAGAGAAGCTACCAACAAGGCTTGCACTAGAGAGAAAGAAATAATGAGGCTAGAGACCTAGAAAGCACAGTCGACCAAATAATACACTATTTATAAAAGGAAAGAAAAAAAAGGTTCATGAAAAACAATTGAACGAGGAGAGAAGAAGCTAACCAAGTGGAGAAGGCAAAGGATTTTTCAAAATGAGGAAGACGGTAGCAAAGATATAGGAGATATTTGAGTGCTTGTTTTTGCAACCAGGTTTTGAACAGAGAGTGAATTTTTTCCAAGATTTGAATAGAGAGTGAATTTTTTCCAGGTTTTCGAAGAAAAATTAAAAGAAGGGTTTAAACCTAATTTCGGCAAACAAAAAACTCACATGCATAATCCAGAGACCAAAGAGCTTAACACCAAAAAACAAAATGAAAAGATAAATTTGAAAAGTTTTCGCCCCTTCCTTCCAGTTTTTTTGAAGGAAAATTTTCAACCCTAAAGCACAATTCAAAATATGAAGCAGAACAAAGCTCTTGAAAAATAACTTAAAGAGAGAGAGGTTACCAACAAGGCTTGCACTAGAGAGAAAGAAAGAATGAGGCTAGAGACCTAGAAAGCACAGTTGACCAAATAATACACTATTTATAAAATGAGAGAAAAAATGGTTCATGAAAAACAATAGAGAAGAAGCTCACCAAGTGGAGAACGCAAAGGATTATTCAAAATGAGAAAGACGGTAGCAAAGATATAGGCGATATTTGAGTTCTTGTTTTTGCAGCCAGGTTTTGAACAGATAGTGAATTTTTTCAAGGTTTCCGCAGAAAAATTAAAAGAAGGGTTTCAACCTAGTTTCTGCAAACAAAAAACTCATATGAATAATCCCACAAACCAAAGAGCTTAACACCAAAAAACAGAATGAAAATTCAAATTTGAAAAGTTTTCGACCCTTCCTTCTAGTTTTTTTGAAGTAAAAATTTCAACCCTAAAGCACAATCCAAAATATGAAGCAGATCAAAGCTCTTGAAAAATAATTTAAAGAGAGAGAAGTTACCAACAAGGCTTGCACTATAGAGAAAGAAAGAATGAGGCTAGAGACCTAAAAAGCAGAGTCGACCAAATAATACACTATTTACAAAATGAAAGAAAAAAATGGTTCATGAAAAACAATTGAACGAGGAGAGAAGAAGCTCACCAAGTGGAGAAGGCAAAGGATTTTTCAAAATGAGGAAGGCGGTAGCAAAGATATAGGAGATATTTGAGTGCTTGTTTTTGCAGCCAGGTATTGAACGGAGAGTAAATTTTTTCGAAAAATTAAAAGAAGGGTTTAAACCTAGTTTCTCCAAACAAAAAACTCATACGCATAAACCCCTAAACTAAAGAGCTTAACACCAAAAAACAGAATGAAAAGATAAATTTAAAAATTTTCGACCCCTCCTTCCAGTTTTTTTTGAAGGAAAAATTTCAACCCTAAAGCACAATCCAAAATATAAAGCAGATCAAAGCTCTTGAAAAATAATTTAAAGATAAAGATGTTACCAACAAGGCTTGCACTAGAGAGAAAGAAATAATGAGGCTAGAGACCTAAAAAGCACAGTCGACCAAATAATACACTATTTATAAAATAAAAGAAAAACATGGTTCATGAAAAAAAATTGAATGAGGAGAGAAGAAGCTCACCAAGTGGAGAAGACAAAGGATTTTTCAAAATGAGCAAGACGGTAGCAAAGATGTAGGAGATATTTGAGTGCTTGTTTTTGCAGCAAGGTTTTGAACAGAGAGTGAATTTTTTCCAAGTTTTAAATAGAGAGTGAATTTTTCACTGTTTTCGAAGAAAAATTAAAAGAAGGGTTTCAACCTAGTTTGTGCAATCAAAAAATTCATATGCATAATCCCCCAAACCAAAGAGCTTAACACCAAAAAACAGAATGAAAAGATAAATTTGAAAAGTTTTCGACCCTTCCTTCCAGTTTTTTTGAAGGAAAAATTTAAACCCTAAAGCGCAATCTGAAATATGAAGTAGATCAAAGCTCTTGAAAAATAATTTAAAGAGAGAGAAGTTACCGACAAGGCTTGCACTAGAGAGAAAGAAAGAATGAGGCTAGAGACTCAGAAAGCACAGTCGACGAAATAATACACTATTTATAAAATGATAGAAAATAATGGTTCATGAAAGAAGTCTTCTCTTGGTTGCCCGAGTCCATCCGTATTTGGTTGTACCCCCGAATAGGAATCGAATGGAACCTATTTTTAAGAGTTTATATACCTCGTCTTTGATGAATGTCTGCTTGATTTCGGATTGCGATCTCCTCTTCTTTTTAAGCGGGTGGAATTTCGGATTTAAGATCAATTTTGAGTTGTTACCTCCGGTGAGATCGCGGTCATATCCAAGTAGGACCAGGCAAAACAATAGGCATTAGCTTTAAGGAAGTCAATGAGTTTTTTCCTGATCTCGGGGGTTAATCCCGTGCCCAGGTATACCTTACTGTCTGGTAGGTACTCGATCAATATGACATGTTCTAGTTCCTCGATTGTTGGCTTGGAGGCATCGGTATCATCGGGTACTATGAAGGATCTCGGGACCCTGAAGTCATCCTCCTCATTCATTGAGTGTTCCTTCTGTTTATCCGGCCCAATATGGGTCGGGATCGGTGATTGCTATTTGGTGACTTTCCCTTCAACCAACCCCCACATTTCGATGTCGTGATCGGGAGCACCGGGCTTACTTCCTCGACCGAGGACATCTCATTTGTGATTGGTTGTTCCCCGTAGACCATTTGATTCCACTTAGGGTTGGAAATTTCAATGCTTGATGCAAGGTTGACAACATTGCCCTCATGTTGTGGACCCATAGTCTCCCGAACAAGGCGATGTATCTCATATCCCCCTCGATTACGTAAAACTTTTCCTACTGGGTCGTTCCGGCGGCGTTGACCGGTAGGGTGATTTCACCCTTCGTTGTCTCACATGCTATATTGAACTCGTTCAATACTCGAATTTCTGGTACGATATGTTCCAATAGACCAGTTGTTCCACGACTCTCCATCAGATGATGTTAGCCGATCTATCTAGATCAATTAATACACGTTTAAATCGAGATTTATTAACAAGAATAGATATTACCAGTGTGTCGTTGTGAGGCTGAATGATGCACTCTGCGTCCTCGTCGCTTGAGATGGATCCCTCCGGAACATAGTCTCGAGTTCGTTTTTCTCTTGTGATAGAAACCTTGGTGCATTTTTATCATTGTCCCTTGTGGAACATCTATTCCTTCAATGATCATGTTAATCATATGTTGAGGTTCTTCCTGCTCGATTTTCTTGTTGGCGTCCCTGCTTTTGAAACGGCTTTCGGCCCACTCACTTAGGAATTCCCGAAGATGCTCGTTGTTGAATAGATGAGTCACTTCTTCCCTTAGTTATCTGCAATCTTTGGTTCTGTGACAGTGAGTACCATGATTTTTACATATCAAGTTGCAATCCCTCTGTGCGGGATCAGAGTGGAGTGTCCTTGGCCATTTGGTATCCTTGATGCAATCGATAATCGACACTATACTCGCCGCATCCACGTTGAAGTTCTACTATGATAGTCTCGGGGCATCTCTACCCCCCGTTGATCTGTCAAAGTCGTTTTGATTTGCCAAACCTCGGTTGTTTGGACCCTGTTCACTTCTCCTATAATTCCTGGTCGGGTGGAATTGGATATGTTTCCTCTTCTATCCGAGCTATATGGCTAGTACCGATCTCGGGGTGGCCTCGGCTCCTGATCCACAATTCTTTTAGACCCGTCGTCCACTCTATTGGGGTAAAGAGACCCCGAGTGAGCTCCTAACTGATCGTCCTCGACTATGATCTTTGACTGGTACCTGTTGTGGACATCGGCCCAAGTGACCGCAGGGTATTCTACCAAGTTTTGCTTTAATTGTTAAGAAGCAACCAAACTTCGAGGGTTGAGCCCCTGAGTAAACCCCTGAATGCCCCAATCGTTAGCAACTAGGGGCAGGTCCATCTATTCTATCTGGAACCTCGATACGAATTCCCTAAGCATCTCATTGTCCCTTTGCTTGACTTTAAACATGTCAGGTTTCCTCGTCTCAACATTGATAGCACCTGCATGGGCTTTAATAAAGGCATCTCGATCTCATCGTTCCGAGGTCACTGCCTCTTATTGCACATGTGTAGAAGGTCACATTCTCATTTGGATCTGTGGTTCCATTATACTTAGGAATATCGGTCATTCGGAATTGGCTTCGGTGCCGCGCTCGAGAGGAAAGGCTTCTGAATGAACTTTTTGAAATTCGGTCCCTTCAATATCGGAGGCACTCCCGGAATCTAATCGGCCCTAGAATTGTAAGTCTCCACCTTCTTGCCATTTGCCTTTATCTTCTTTTCGCCGGATTCCACCCGTTTTGTTAGTTCTTCGAGCATTTTCATCACCTCAGAAGCTTCCCCGGATCCAAACCCATCCAATTCTGTGACAATCTGTCCTTCTCTCCGAGTATCTTCTCCAACACGCTCGGGTTCGGACGTGTTTTGTGCGTGATTTTGACTCTGCACTTGTGCTATTTCTACTTGCTGGGCTTGTAACATTTCAAAAATCAAACATAAGCTAACTCCATCACCTCCCCCTTCGGGCACTTCTCGAGCCGATGGTCGGGGTACCTCGTCAATGTTGTTTTCGGGATAAGTCAGTAGGTTGATACTGATAGCAACTTGTGAATTAGCGTCGACTGTCAGCGATTGGAATGCCATTAGGGTCAACAGGGGCACGCCGTAGCTTGATACCACATTATTATTTTCACCATGGTGGCCTGACCCGGCGTCAACATTTAAGTGAGCAAACTAAGAATTTGACATTTTAAATAGACCTGAAATCAAACTTCAAAGAGCAAGGGTAAAATATGGTGTGTTATAGAGATTCGTATTAAATTAACACCAATATCCTTAGCCCCACGGTGGGTGCCAAAATTTTTATCCTTAAAATGAGTAAAAATAAATTTTTATGCGGTTTACAGAATACATGATTTAATTTAACACGAATTATCTAAGAACAACAATAATTGAATTAAAGGAAAACAAAGCTATCAAACCAAATTTAATGAAACAATTAATGGCGTTAGATATGAATGCTAGAAAATGATTCCGATCGAGCCCTCGAGGTGAGCTCGATTGCAACTAAGAAGTGAGCAGCTGAAGAACACACTGGACAATGGCTAGAAAATAAAAATAAAGTTTATTGCTTTGATATGCGTGCTAACAGTAGTGAAAAAATGAAAAGGTTCCCCCCTTTATATAGTAGAGGGATTTTATTCCTAGTACAAGTCTTAATAGGGTAAAAATAATCACTGACAGATGATCGAAGGCCTTAACTAGTAAAATATAAAGAAAGATCTTTAAGTCAATTAAATAAACTAGTCAATTTCTGGTCACTAAAAAGTAAACTTCCTTCCTTCGACAGTCGGAAAGTCTCTTAGGCGGTCTTTCTTCTAGTAAAACATGATCCGCAGTTGATATCGGGCGTGATCCGCGCCATAATATCCGGTTGATGGCGGATATTTCGTCTCCTCATTCTTCCTCTAACCGTCTCCATATTAACCTCGATTCTTTGTTTTGCTGCCGCTCGGTTCTTTCCATATTTAGACATGCCCGATTCTTGACGTGTCATTTGTCTCCCTGGGCTCTCAGCGCGCTCGGCTTTACCCGAGCTAACATTGAACCACGTTGTTTCTCGTTTCTTCATTAAAAATTGGGGATAAAAGTTACCCAAATTTTACCCAATACACAGAATATAAGAAATCGAAACTCTAATTACACGCGTACGAGAAGGTAATAAAAACTATAGTACTAAATCACAACCGTTACCAGTGCGTATAATTTCAAATTATGACATATAATTGATTAACATTATATATGTGGTAAACCTACCACACAGAGACACAAAGTCTATGTTGAAACATTCCAATTCGACATAATAACGGTATGCGCGAGAGGCCACACACACATAATCATTTTTACGCCAATAACGCATATTTTTATCACATCTTTAGAAGTCAAAAAAGGTACCACCTGTTGAAAGCATAATCTTAATCTAAACATTTTTCTGTACGGATAAGAATAGATACTACACGTGGAATTAATTATATAACTAACACGGCAAGTTACGTGGATCAATAAAGTGGCGACAACTGGACAGGTACTTTAAAAGATATATAAGTCTAAACATATAAAAGCAAATCACCCACGAGATGATTAGAAACGGGCGCTCGAGTCTCTTTAAAGAATTAAAGAGACACCGGTAAGATGAACCTAGACAGAAAAGGAGGTTGATTCATAGATCTTCAATTAATGAACTCAGACGTTACGGAATCTTCATGAAACAGTTAAGATTACCAATTATAACGTTACATTAATGATATTAATGCTCATTATGACTCAATCATTAAGAAGGGTAGACGTTTTACTTGAAGGTCCCTATAAAAGGGAAGGAAATGTTATTTGTATGGACACATTCTGATCACTATTGGAATATATTTACTTTCGTGTGCTTTCTATTAATTAGTCTCCAATTTTTTATTCTTATTTCCTTTATTGTTTCTAAAAGAATACTGAATTTCTTGATTATCAGTAACTCGAGTACTTTTAAAAATAAGCTTTGATTAAAAATGCGATTCTTTGGTTAAATATTTTTTAATTTTTTAATTGTCCTTTTATAACTACACGGCTACACCTACAGGTTGCTCCATATCGACTGACGAAAGATAAGTCGAAATATTTCCTCATTGACTCATTTTCAATAGAATGCTTATCTTAATTAGGATAACCTTTGTGGAACATTTTCTAATGGAACCTATAGAACATGAAATTTTTTTCCAAATCCCCAAGTATTGCCATCTTTCGGCAACTCAAAACATCTAGCTCGTTTGAAAAACCTTCAAGTTTGATGCAGAAAACACCGTTAAATTTTTTGTTAAAAGTGCCAAAATGCTTATTATACTTTTTATCTAACGAGAGGGTTGCTCAGTTGGTCAGCACTCTCAAATTTGTGAATTCGAGTCACCAAAAGAATAATAGCTCTAACAAAAGATGAACAAAGGAAAATTAAAAAGCTTTTTGTTCGTTATTCTAATTATTTTCTTTGTCTCATTTTATATCTTGTATTTTAGTATTTGATTAGACACAAAATTTAATTTATCAGACTTACCTATTGTAATTGTGTAGAGAAAAAATGTGTTAAAATAAATATTAAAACGTTGATTTGATGTAAAAAAGAAAATATCATTTCAAACTTAGAACTTGAATGGTAAAGTGAATTTGATTTTTGAAAGTTAAACAAAATTTTATATTTATTATCAGTGAAATTATGAGTCACATTTTAGTATGTCTTACAAGAAACATAATTTAAAAATAAGACTGAGAGTGAGAGAGGGTAAGCTGTAAAGGGAAACAAGTGGAGTCTTTCTTTATTTTTTATTTTTTCCTCCTTTTTTTCGTTTTTTGTTTTAACTGATTTATCGTTAGTGCCTACTGCTCCTGTTATCTGCATCCCCACCAGGTCAGTCGTACAACCTCCTCCTCCTTCCCGGAACATATCTATATATAACGTCCAAAAACTAGGTGATATATCTTAACGATAACTTTTGACGTTAAGGTATAGTGTCCAATTTTTTAGATGAATTTTTTTTTTCATAAATACTTTTTTGAAATAGTACATAAAGAAATAAAAGGATAGTAAAATATTATTACAGTATTTAGATATAATGTGCTCAACAATAAGAAAATATTTTTCTATGATTAAAATAAAATGTTAAGAATATAAAATAAATTTCTAATATAGGTAAGTTTATTAGTGAAATAAAAAAAATATTTGATTATTCAAAATAATTATACTATTTGATTAGTCAAGTCAAGTGGCACGATATATATATAAAATAAACTTATAATTCTAATTTGAAAATAAAAGAAAAAATAATAATTTTGTTTTACGTATAACACAAAATAACAATTATTAAAAGTATTGGTTATTTTTTAAAGAAATAATAAATGGCTTCTCTATAAAGTATTTATATCTAAACACTTAAACCAAATAATGAAAAGAAACAAAAAATGAAAAAGAAAAAGAAAAAGAAAAATATAAAAATATTGGTGTTTGAACGTTGTACCTCAAGGATAAAACCATCTTTATAACTACTCTTCAACCAGTGGATCATCTAGCATTTTAGAGTTTTTATTGTATAATGTAGGGAATAAATACGCTATACCTATATTTACTTTTTGTCAGGGGTATAGCGCCCAGCTTTTGCGTATTATATATAGATTTGTTCTTTTTTTTTTTACACTTCTTTGTGTCCAAAATAATAATATTTTGGTTCCGGACTCCTGTTACCTGCATCCCTCACCAGGTCAGTCGTACCCTCGTCCTTGCGGCCATGCACGGACAGCAGCCAGCAGGTACCTTTTTCACTGAATAAAAAAGTGGAGCTCCCAGCTCCTATTTGACTTGTTTGTTTGGGTGTTATATAGAAATATATTTGACTTATTTGGTTCTCCGGTTTTTAAAAAGTAGAGCTCCAGCACGTATTTTGGCTCCAATTCTGCTGCAAACTTTTTCAAGTCACGAGGGGCGCACACGTTAAAAGTCATGAGTACCTCATGTCATCTCTTTAATTTCTCGTGTTAAATTAGTTCAATCTAATAATATATTGAATTTGTTAGTCCATTTCCTTTTTATATTTATTATTTGTGTTATAATGAAGTTGTTTATGTTGTTAAGATAATATATATATGTTATAGTAGCACTGTTTGTTGTTTGTAAATAATAATCTTTATAATTTAATGCACTTGTAGGTGCAAATTTGTGTATTTACAGTTTATTTTATTTATTTTAATACTCCGTACATCATACAGTTGTGTTATGTTTTTTTCTTCTTTTTTGGATTACGTTGTTGGATTTCCAAAGGTGGTTTGGTGAATGGGGAATGAAGAGGCTCCTATTAAATTGTACGTCTTCATGTCATTTTTTTTGTTGTCTATAAAATTGGAGGCTTAGCCTCATTTTTCATACATGAAAAATTTGAAAATCTCTCCTCTCTTTTCTGTATTATTTCATTATAAGTGTGATTTGCTTTTTTTATTGAGTTTGTTGGAATTATGTAATTTGTAATGCCGCTATCAGAAAATAGTTATTTTGCTCTATCATGGAAGAAATTAATCCAAAACTTGAGACAATGGTGAGAGAATTAAATTCTTTAAAAACACACAAGCAACTTATGGACTCAACATTATTTTTTGTTTATGTTTATTGCACTAATATTTCTAGTTTGAACACAGATTTTTAACAAGTGATTTGCTCCGTTTGTTGAGTTTTACACGCTCTAAAAACCTCAACATATGTGAGGCGAGGTTAGTCCTATTATTTTACTTAGTTATTGCTTTAGTAAATTGTGTGTTTATTTTATTTATTTTTAATTTTCTTGCCGTGTTTCAAAATTGCTATATTGTTATTAACTTCTTATAAGAGTAAAATATGAAATATAAAATTGGAGAATTATAAAGGAAATTTCTAAGACTTATAATTGGTTATATCTATATAATTAAATGGAACAATGAGAAAAATGATATTGTTTTGTCTAACTTTTTGTGTTTCTAGGAATAAGACTAAACTAGCTCAAAACTGTATTGGTCGAAATTTGGATCAGACTTAGTGGCTTTGTTGGTCGTGGTTGAACTCTAAGTTGGCCAATATTTGGAGACGGAGAATCTTTCTCGAAAGAGGTCGACGTTGGGTCGAACAGAAAGATGGAAAATAACGGTAGGATGATTTTTAGGTTAGGAAGAGAGAATATTCCCTTGTGCTTTTTAGGGTTTCAAAAGAATGTTCCCTATATATAGGAAAAGAAAAAGAGAAAAAAGGGATTTGAAACTTTCTGAAGGAACTCTTTGTAACATTGACTAGTGAAGAATATACAAAACTTGTCTTTTCTATTGATTCTCAAGTTGGAAGATATCCTTTCATATACAAGATCCAAGAACCTTGTATTCCACTCACATTCTTCCATCATCCACACTTTCCATCATTCACACTGCTGACAAAGAGTTGATTGACTCTAACCACTGATATTTGGGCGAGATATACTTTATTATTACAATGATTGCCATTATATGCATTTAACCGCATATTCATTCGTGTATTCATTATCAATCATCATTCGTATCTTTGTCTTGCATTGACTACTGCAGCGCTTAGCTTTATCCCATCCATAATCAGATTCATAGATCTAACCGCTATTAAGCTTAACTAGGATTAATCCTTCATTTCTTTCGTTACATCGTGTAAAAAGGGGATTAACATATTTTTTGTAAAACAATTTGGCGCCGTCTGTGGGGATTTTCTAGTTAAAGCCTATAGATTCTGTTAGATCTAAAAAAACAAGCACATACATCAGTCATCTCTTTTCATTCGCACGAACTAATAATGGCAGAAAAAGGAGAAGAAAGGCTAAAAGCCATAGCAGATGTCACCGCCAATCTCATGAGCACCATCAACGAAGCTGGTGGTGGGGAAGAAGAAAGCAGGACACCAAGCATCACACCAGGAAGGAGTGGTTCACCTTCCCCTCTCGGAAGTGTGACAGTCACTCGAGAAAGGGATGCCTCCACGCCCACAACCGAGGAAGCCTCACTGGCAATAAAGAAACTGCTAGAAGCATGACTGACAAGTACACTGAGCAACTTCATGTACAGGCCAACTCAGGGAGCAACTCAAAACGCCACTCTAGCGGATGTCGTAACTATTAACGAGCAACCAGCTCCCCGCTCAACAAGTAACACTAACACCACCGTTGATGCAGACGCACTCGCTGCTATTCTAAAGAAGATGGAACAAATAAAAAATGAAAATAAAGCATTACGAGACCAGATGAAAGAACACCAGGAAAGGGTCGACAAGATACCCGGGGCCCCAAAACTCCTGCCCAAACGGGACGTTGGTCGGTTCATCGAACAACCATACAGTGAAGAAGAAGCCCCACACCCCATACCCAAAACCTTCAAAATGCCACCATACTTGAAAATATATGATGGCACGATGGACCCTGAAGATCACATAGTTCATTACGTCACTGCAGTGAAAGGCAAAGACCTCTCTAAGGAGCAAGTGCTGTCAGTATTGCTAAAGAAGTTTGGCAAAACCCTAACATGGAGCCTTGACGTGGTACTCACAACTACCAGCGCGGTCTATAACAACGTTTGAGGAAATGGCCAATAAGTTTATAACAGCCCACGCTGGAGCCAAAAAGGCCGAAGCCAGGGTGAGTGACATATTCGCCATTAGACAGTTGCCCGGTGAGAGACTCAAGGACTTCCTCGCTCGATTCAACAGAGTCAGGATAAGCTTGCCAAATGTATCTGAAGGTATGGCCGTGGCGACATTCCAAAATGGACTAAACCGGAATGGGTCGAGGGCGACCAGAAAATTGCTGAGCAGACTCATGAAGTACCCTCCCACTACTTGGGAACAAATTTACAACACCTACTGCGTCGAGGTCAAATAAGATGAGGACGACCTTAACGGCCCAACTCAATGGCTAACATTAGTCCACACAGAATCGAGACGAGATCTCCGCAATGATACCCGAAGAGATCACTCAGGCCCACGACCCAACCGGGATAGACACCAACCATATTCAGAACGACTATTCCATCATCTCCTCCCCACATGGAAGGGTCTTTTAGGCCAAATACAGGGACTCAACGAAACGACCAAGGTATGCCCCACCTTTATATACTCACAATTTTTGTATTTCCCCTTCAAAGATAGTGTACGCATTGGAAAAGCTCGGCCCAAAGGTGAAGTGGCCGCAAAAGATAAAGTTCGACTCAAACACCAGAAGGTCGAATTCCCTTTGTGACTTCCACCAGGAACGAGTCCACAAGAAGTAGTGAACATGCTCAACCAAGGACACTTAAAAGAACTAATGAGCGACTGCGGAAGAGCCAACTTTGGCAGAAGACGAGAATAATACCAAGGCCCCCCAAAGCCACCCTCCCTTGCCCGCATCATTCAGACGATCATCGGCGGGGGCGATGAATCCACGATCAACCACGTAAAATTCACTAGCACGCACAAATTGAAGCGGTCAATCACACACGAACGGTACGATGACCTCGAAGATAGTATCATCTTCGATAAGTCGGATACCCACGGTTTGACTTTCCCTCACCTTGGAGCTCTTTTTATTACTTTACAAATGGTAGATACTGATGTGAGAAGAATAATAGTAGACGATGGGGGCGGTGCGTGTATTATCCACCCCCGAGTTCTTGCTTAAATGAGACTCGAGGATAAGATAGTACCACGCTGCATAACACTGACGGGGTTTAACAATGTATTTGAGCGAACTTCAGGAGAAATAACGCTACCCGTCCTGGCCGGGGGCGTACCTTGGAGACAATGTTCCATATCATGAACCAGGATACAACCTACAACGCCATCATAGGGTGGCCTTGGATACACGGTATGAGATTCATTCCATCCAACCTGTATCAAGTAATCAAGTTCCTACCCCGTAGGGAATATTCAGCATTCATGGAAAATATCACACATCCTAAGAATGCTATCACATTTCCCAAGACTGTACATACACTCAACAGTTGAAGGGAGCGAGCTCAGAAGCATAGCAATTACCAAAGTCGGGGACCAAACCCGACGAACGAAACAACGTCATCAAGGACCCCGACATCGTGGAGGCTACAGGGTCAAAGGTATAAGACTTCGACCCCGTCCAAATAGATAGAAATGACACCAGTAAAAAAGCCTAAATCGGTCACAAACTCTCTTAACTAGGTAAATTTCATAAATTTCTAACTGACAATTCAAACATATTCGCTTTTTCCCAGGCAAATATGCCAGGTATCTCGAAGGACATCGCCACACACAAATTGAATGTATATCCACTCTATCCACCATTACGGAAAATGAGAAGAAAATTCAACGCCGCAATCAATGAAGCAGTCTGCGGGGAGGTAGAAAAACTACTCACTGACGGCTCCATCAGAGAATCCAAGTACCCCCAATGGATCTCCAATATGGTCATGGTACAGAAGAAAAACGAGAAGTGTTGCATTTGTTTAGACTTTACAGACCTAAACAAAGCATGCCCAAAAGACTCCATCCCGCTGCCACACATCGACCAACTCAATGATACAATGGCAGGACATGAACTGCTAAGCTTCCTAGACGCCTATTTAGGATATAACCAGATCCTTATGGAGGAGGAAGACCAGGAAAAGACCACTTTCATAACTCACCAAGGGACTTATTGTTATCGAGTCATGCCATTTGGATTGAAGAATGCAGGAGAAACTTATCAAAGGCTGGTCACCAAGATGTTCAAAGAACAACTCGGCAAAATAATGGAAGTATACATAGACGATATGTTAGTCAAATCCAAAAGGAAAGAAGATCATATCGATCACTTGAAAGAAGCCTTCGATATACTGAGGCAATACAGCATGAAGCTAAATCTCGAGAAGTGCGCCTTCGATGTTACCTCAGGCAAGTTCCTCAGTTTCCTGGTATCCCAAAGAGGCATAGAAGTCAACCCCGACCAGATCAAAGCTATCGAAGGAATAACTGAACTACTGACCAACAAGAAACAGGTGCAAAAATTTACCGGCCGTATAGCCGCCCTATCGAGATTCATCTCACAAATCCTCCGATAGATGTCACAAATTTTTCAACGTCCTCAAAAAAGACAACGGACTCCACTGGAACTTGAAATGTGTCGAGGCCTTAAGAGAACTAAAGGCGTATCTGTCCTCGCCTCTACTGCTCGCCAAAGCTGAATCTGGCGAACGCCTCCTAGTATATTTGGCTGTGTCAGAAGTAGCTGTAAGTGCAGTACTAGTCCGTGAAAATAAAGGTACGCAATCTCTAATTTATTATATTAGTAAAACCATGGTCGATGTCGAAACAATGTATCCCTACCTCGAAAAGCTGGCTCTGGCACTGGTCATAGCTTCACGAAAGATTAGACCTTATTTTCAGTGCCATCTCATATCGGTGGTCACGACCTTCCCCCTTAAAAGTATTTTACATAATCCCGAACTATCGGGTAGATTGGCCAAATGGGCCATCGAACTAAGCGAGCACGATATCACGTATCAGCCGCGAATGGCAATAAATTCGCAAGTACTAGCCGGCTTCATCGTCGACTTCAACGCCAAGATAATGCCTAAAGTCGAGCAGGAAGCCTCTTGTACTTCTACCTACCTACCGGACCTATAGGTCTTATACATCGACTGAGCTTCTAACACGTTAGGTTCAGGATCGTGACTCGTACTTGAGGTCCCAACAGGCGAGGTCATCCGCCAATCTATACGATGCCCCGATATGACTAACAATGAGTCCAAGTACGAGGCTGTGATTGCAGGACTAAAACTATCCCTCAAATATAAAGTACGACGGGTCGTCCTTCAGTGCGACTCGCAACTCGTCGTCAACTAAGTCATAGGGACTTACCAGATCAAGGAGCAAAGGCTACCAAATTACCAAAAGGAAATCCACAAACTACTACCGAAATTCGACGAATGTCGACTTGATCAAATACCTCGAGCTCAAAATGCCGAGGTAGATGGCCTCGCCAAATTAGCAGCAACAACAAAAAGCATAGACGTAAAAGGGAGTGTCTTCACACTAATCCACTCATCGCTAGATCAACTCGAGGTACACTCTGTAAACTTAACCTGGGGCTGGCGTGATCGTATTATAACCTACTTCCAGGAGGGAACACTCCCACCAGACAAAAAAGAAGCCAGAAAGCTCCGAATGCAGGCAGCTAGGTACACCATCATCGACAACGAATTGTACAAAAGGACGTTCGGCGGACCCCTGGCAAAATGCCTGGGGCCAAACCAAACTAGACGAGTACTCGAAGAAGTACACGAAGGCCATTGCGGAACCCATACTGGCAAACGAGCACTCGTCAGATGCCTCATACGGGCCGGCTATTATTGGCCCACCATGAAAAAAGAGGTCGCCGACTTCATCAGAAAATGCGAACAATATCAGAAGTACGCCCCCATGATATACCAAGCGGGCGAGAACCTCCATTCAATCATGTCACCCTGGCCATTCATAAAATGGGGAATGGACATCGTAGGATCACTCCCAGCAGGTCGAGGTAATGTATGTTTCCTTTTAGTTTTGACTGACTACTTTTCCAAATGGGTAAAAGCAGGTGCTTTCACCCAAATATGCGAACAGGAGGTCATCACATTCATATGGAGGAACATCATATGCCGCTCCGGCATCCCAAAGGAAATCAACTATGATAACTAGCCACAATTCACCGGGAAAAAGACCACTGAATTCTTCGAGAAGTGGCACATCAAGCGAATACTCTCCACGCCATATTATCCCGCCAGAAATGGTCAGGCCGAATCCTCCAACAAAACTATATTAAACATCATGAAAAAAAAACTCGAAGACGCCAAGGGATTGTGGCCTGAACTGCTACCAGAAGTGCTATGGGCATACCGCACTACGCCAAAGACAATCACGGGAGAAACTCCATACTCATTGGTTTACGGCACTGACGTAGTCATATCGGTCGAGGTCGGGGAACCAAGCTTGAGATACTCCAATGAAAGCGGACCAAGCAACAATGAGAATAGGAAGCAAAACCTCGACGAGGTAGAATAACGAAGAGATATGGCATACATAAGAATGATCGCCCAAAAACAGCAAGCAGAACGGTACTACAACAAAAAGGCCAAAGTCAAACCACTCAAAATCGTGGACTATGTGCTCAAGGCTAAAACACAGGAAAGCAAAGACCCAAAAAAGGGAAAGCTAGGAACCAACTGGGACGGACCGTAAAAAATTACTGCAACAGTGAACCAAGGGTCATTTCAACTAGAGACAATGGAAATAAAGATGTTTCCAAACAATTGGAACATCGCTCACCTCAAATACTTCAACTTCTGAAAAAAGACGCCCTTTAACTCGTACTCTTTTCCCTCACTTAGGTTTTATTCCCGGATGGGTTTTACAGAGGAGGTTTTTAATGAGGCGATGAAGGGGGCGCCTCGAAGTTCAAGTTTTTTATTCATCGCTCCGCCTATAGACTACTCCAGCCAGACCGATGAAAGGACTAGGTAGACGGAGAACTTCTCAAATGTATACATTGACCAAAGTATGTAATATTCTCCAATGAAATGAATAAACAAAGCAACATGCAACATTCTTCGCACAACTCCAAATTGCTCCACACCCTACATTCTACACTTACATTCGACATCGCTCGAATTACTAACATTTGACCTCGCTCGAATTATTTACATTCGACCTTGCTCGAATCATTTACGTTCGACCTCGCTCGAATCATTTACTTTAGACATCGCTCGAATCATTTACATTCGACCTCGCTCGAATCATTCACATTCGACCTCGCTCGAATCATTCACATTCGACCTTACTCGGATCATTCACATTCGACCTCGCTCGAATCATTGACATTCGACCTCGCTCGAATCATTGACATTCGACCTCGCTCGAATCATTCACATTCGACCTCGCTCGAATCATTCACATTCGATCTCGCTCGAATTATTCACATTCGGCCTCGCTCGAATCATTTACATTCGGCCTCGTTCGAATCATTTACATTCGACCTAGCTTGAATCATTTACCTTCGACCTCGCTCGAATTATTTACATTACCCCTCTCGGATTACCAACATTCGATCTCGTTCGAATTATTTACATTCGACATCGCTCGAATTATTTACATTCGACCCTACACGAACTATCCTACACCTTTTCAAAGAATAACCCCAAGTCAGTCTATGATCAGCCTCCTAAGAACAACATCACAAAGAAACAAGACAAGTAACAAGAAAGAAAAACATACAGCAAAAGGCAACCATTCCATTATAATTTGATCAGGTTACATGACTCGTTTTCTTTTATAATGGGCTTGAGTGTGCCCTCACAAAAACAACAAAACAGCCTAAAATCAAGTTCAAGGTCTTACTTTGCGTCATCCCCTTCAGCATATTCGTCGTCATACCAAGGATCAGAGGCAAGCCCATCCACAGAATCAACATCGTCGTCCCCACCACGTGAATCAGGTGCATAGCCACAAGCTTCACGGGTTGCCCACGCCTTAACATGAACATCGACGAGCTCCTCCTCAGAAACCTTCCCGGCAACCCTCAAAGACTTGTACACATCTAGCTGAGCCTCGACATGAACCCACATATTGTATAATTTTTGCGACACACTCGTATCGACAGAAGCTTGAGAAGTAGACGACCAGGCTCGCTGTTCCTTTTCATACCTCAGGAGCACGATCTGCTTGTTTAACCCCGCCAGCTCCGCCTCTAAACTCCCAAATAGTTATTCTAACCTTGCTACCTTAAGCGCCGAAGTCTCCACTTCACTAGCCTGCTCAGACCTGCAGACGCGAAGGGTGCCCACCAGAGCTGCCGTCTCCGCTATTGAGGTCGTCCTGATCCTCTCCACCAGTTCCAACTCCCCAACTTTGGCACCCAACTCGGCCCTCAGATCAACGGTCCTCGCCTCACTCCACTCGAGCTCAACCTTCAAAGACGCCACCCGCGCTTGGAGATCTGAGTTTTCGGCCATTATCCCCTTGCCCAATTCAAGATCGTCCTCCCTAGACTTCAATGCTTCCTCCCACTCACTGCACCGGCTAGTAGCCTTCATAATCTCTTCGTCCTTCTCTTTCAGAACTTCAACTTTCCTCCATATCTCATCACGCAGCTCCTGGAATTAGCCGTCTTCACCAACGCTGCTGACCACCTTCCGGTACTTAGAGCGGTACTCCCTGTACTTGCATTCCATCCTCCTATAGTGAGCAACCCTCTCCTCCTCCCGCCGGTCACACTCAATGTCGAGGATGAGAGTCTAGCAAGCAAAAAGAAACAAAATTATCCAAGGTAAAAGAGATACTAGCGGAACATGCAAAAGCTTAGAAGAAAATACTCACCCGTAGGGCCATTCCTGATATGCCAAGGGAGAGGTCGGCATCTTTTAACATCTGCAGCGTTTTGTTCTCTACCTCAGCGCACAAAGGGGCAAACGACAGCGCCACACGCTAGGTGTCAAGCAAAAGGTTGAAGTCTACGGGAATGACTATGTGGTGATTAGGACCCCCTGCCCTTATCTCCACACAAGTCGCCCTCTCTGTAAAGGCTCGTATCTCCTCAGGTTCGATATCGGAGCCAGAATCGATATCCCCTGCGCAGCCACCACCGTCTTTTCTCACCGCCAACGAAGAGCTACCCTCCACAACCCGCACAAACTCTTCGCCAGTTCCTGTCTCCTCGACCCTGAAGGTCTCTCCTCCAAAATAGATTCTGACATAGAAGCCGCCTCTACGGCCAGAAACGACTTCGGCCCCGCCTCCAGAGTCATGCTTTTTTTTGTCTCTTTCGCACCCACGACCTTCCCCCTTTCCACCCTCCGCCTCTTCCTCGGCGACGGTTCTTCGCCATAAGATGGCTCGTCAGTAAGGAGGAGAACTTGTTGAGGTAGGGCCTCGTCGGGGGTAACGACGTCCGAAGAGACGGGCTCCCCTGACCGCAAAGTCTCAGTGTGACCTCGCACAGACTCGACTAAAGTGAACTCCATTGCAGCCGAGGCCACCTTCTGGCAAAAATCAAGAGCAGGTGCCTTCTCCTTATTAGAAACCCATCGACCTGGAACCAACGAGAATTTAAGTAAAAAAACAGTAAGGAACAAAACCGAACAAGAGAATAATAATACTTATGAGACGGGATCTTAGGTCCATAGCGCTTGTGAAAAGAAGCCCAGTCACAAATCACCACAACATGGGGCAACACACTAGCCACCCAACTCTCCATGTCCAAGACGAGGGAAGGAGAATGTTTCACAGCTAAAAATAAGGCGGTGAACGTATCAGAGGCCGGAAAAAAAAGAAAATAACAAAGAATGAATGGCGGAGGGTACGAGAAGGTACTTACGACTAAAATTCCACCTCTTAGGAAACCTAGCCAAGTCTGCTACCAAATGCTTAGTTCTGACGAAGAAGTACTTGCGCCAGAACAGTCGACTCGCCTTATCGTCCATTCCGGCCACTAGTCCCTTCGTCCCCCCGATTCCGCAAATGTATCAGAGTACCTCTGAAGAAGGTAGGCGAGAACAGGTACAACAAGTGGTGAAGGTCGACCTCGCAACCGGCCAGTTCCGCGTACTTAGCCAGCATCAGGAAGACCTTATAAAGGTTAGGAGAAAGCTGCACCAGGCAAACTTCATAAAAGTGGCAAAATTCTTCTACTAACCGAGGAAGAGGAAGGGTGTAGCCGATCGTGAATGGGTAGGCGTAGAAGGCGTAGAAACCGGTCCGGTGAGCCTGAACGGTATTACACTCTGCAGGGACGATATCGACGTGAGGAGAAATGCAGTACTTAGCCCTCATATCAGCCAATTCGGCCTCCCCCGATTCAAAAAGCTCATGCTCAGGAGCAGGAGCAGGTCCTTTAGGAAAATCATTCCTAATCGTAGGGTTTTTAGGCACCACCTCCTTAACAGTGAGAAAACTGTCATCTCCTTCGATCAAAACCTCCTCGTCAGTAGGGAGAATGGCCACTGACAAACGGGGTAGCATCGGAAACATCATCGTGACTAAGAGGAGGAGTCGACATGACGATAATATAATATATGAGCAAAAAGATGAGAAAATGGGGTTAGTGATTGAGAAATGAACTGGAAATTGGAAGTAAAAATATCACAAAGAATGGATAAGAAACACACAGCCAGAATGGATGTCTAAGAAGAGAGAAACGGTAAAAATTTGAAATGAGAAACCCCTTCCCTATTTATAGAGCTGAGTGGCATCAAAATCAAGGCCAAAAGCCGTCAATGACACTAGAATCGAAGCACCAATAGTGCAGACCCTGCATCGAGAAGATGCATAATGATGACGTGCATGACAGTGACTGCATCAGACGTCACCCGCGCTAACCGCAGCCCTACCGAAAATTAATAACCTGGTTTTGATCAATCCAACCATCTTGACCAAATTTCTTTCATAACGTGCACGGACAATTCTCTTATCAAGGACGAGGAAGCCACGACCTTAATAAGCGGAGGGACTAACGATATTGGTCGAATTTGGACCAGAATTAGTGTCTTCGTTGGTCGTGGTCGTGGTCGAAGTCTAAGTCGGCCAATATTTGGAGACGGAGAATCTTTCTCGAAAGAGGTCGACGTTGGTTCGAACAGAAAGATGGACAATAACAGTAGGATGATTTTGAGGTTAGGAAGAGAGAATATTCTCCCCCTTATACTTTTTAGGGTTTCAAAAGAATGTTCCCTATATATAGGAAAAGAAAAAAAGCAAAAAGGGATCTGAAACTTTCTGAAGGAACTCTTTGTAACATTGACTAGTGAAGAATATACAAAACTTGTATTTTCTATTGATTCTCAAGTTGGAAGATATCCTTTCATATACAAGATCCAAGAACCTTGTATTCCACCCACATTCTTCCATCATACACACAGCTGACAAAGAGTTGATTGACTCTAACCATTGAATATTTGGGCGAGATATACTTTATTATTACAATAATTTCCATTGCATGCATTTAATCTACATATTCATTCGTGTATTCATTATCAATCATCACTCGTATCTTTGTCTTGCATTTACTACTGCAGCGCTTAGCTTTATCCCATCCATCATCAGATTCATAGATCTAACTGCTATTAAGCTTAACTAGGATTAATCCTTCATTTCTTTCGTTACATCGTGTAAAAAGGGGATTAACATATTTTGGTAAAATAATTTAGCGCCGTCTGTGGAGATTTTCTAGTTAAAGCCTATAGTTTCTGTTAGATCTAAAAAAAACAAGCACATACATCAGTCATCTCTTTTCATTCGCACGAACTAATAATGGCAGAGAAAGGAGAAGAAAGGCTAAAAGCCATAGCAGATGTCACCGCCAACCTCATGAGCACCATCAACGAAGCTGGTGGTGGGGGAGAAGAAAGCACGACACCAAGCGTCACACCTGGACGGAATGGTTCACCTTCCCCTCTCGGAAGTGTGACAGTCACTCGAGAAAGGGATGCCTCCACGTCCACAACCGAGGAAGCCCCACCGGCAATAAAGAAACTGCTAGAAGCATGACTGACAAGTACACTGAGCAACTTCATGTACAGGCCAACTCAGGGAGCAGCTCAAAACGCCACACCAGCGGATGTCGTAACTATTAACGAGCAACCAGCTCCCCGCCCAACAAGTAACACTAACACCACCGTTGATGCAGGCAATGACGCACTCGCTGCTATTCTAAAGAAGATGGAACAAATGAAAAATGAAAATAAAGCATTACGAGACCAGATGAAAGAACACCAGGAAAGGGTCGACAAGATACCCGGGGCCCCAAAACTCCTGCCCAAACGGGACGTTGGTCGGTTCGTCGAACAACCATACATCGAAGAAGAAGCCCCACACCCCATACCCAAAACCTTCAAAATGCCGCCATACTTGAAAATATATGATGGCACGATGGACACCGAAGATTACATAGTTCATTACGTCACTGCAGTGAAAGGCAACGACCTCTCTAAGGACCAAGTGCCGTCAGTATTGCTAAAGAAGTTCGGCGAAACCCTAACATGGAGCCTTGACGTGGTACTCACAACTACCGACGCGGTCTATAACAACGTTTGAGGAAATGGCCGATAAGTTTATAACAGCCCACGCTGGATCCAAAAAGGCCGAAGCCAGGGTGAGTGACATATTCGCCATTAGACAGTCACCCGGCGAGAGACTCAAGGACTTCCTCGCTCGATTCAACAGAGTCAGGATGAGCTTGCCAAATGCATCTGAAGGTATGGCCGTGGCGACCTTCCAAAATGGACTAAACCGGAATGGGTCGAGGGCGACCAGAAAATTGCTGAGCAGACTCATGAAGTACCCTCCCTCTACTTAGGAAGAAATTTATAACGCCTACTGCGTCGAGGTCAAAGAAGATGAGGACGACCTTAACGGCCCAACTCAATGGATAACATCAGTCCACACAGAATCGAGACGAGATCGCCGCAATGATACGCGCATTTTCCTCAGCCGACCAGCAAAACAACGAATTCAATCCGACCCATCTCTGTCTACCGATTCCCCTTGGTTGTCGGAATCTCTAGTTCGATCAGGACCAGGAGTCCAAGAGATCACTCAGGTCCACGACCCAACCGGTATAGACAACAACCATATGTCAGAACGGCTAGTCCATCATCTCCTCACCACATGGAAGGGTCGTTTAGGCCAAATACAGGACTCAACGAAACAACAAAGGTATGCCCCCACCTTTATATACTCACAATTTTTGTATTTCCCCTTCAGAGATAGTGTACGCATTGGAAAAGCTCAGCCCAAAGGTGAAATGGCCGCAAAAGATAAAGTTCGACCCAAACACCAGAAGGTCGAATTCCCTTTGTGAGTTCCACAAGGAACGAGGCCACAAGACCGAGGACTGCATAGCTTTACGACAAGAAGTAATGAACATGCTCAACCAAGGACACTTAAAAGAACTAATGAGCGACTGCTTCCCCAAGGGCGGACCCACATAGAATTAATCGGATTCAAATGAATCTGCTTTGTCGAATTTTTTTTGATATTTTATATAGGTTAAATGCTATAAATGGTGGACATAAGCTTTGTTGATCCGCTTGACCAAAGATGTTCCTATGTGAAATATCTCTAGCGGGTTCAAAGTTTAATGAACGTCGGGAGTTCGAAACCGGTCATAGCGCCTGCTAAATTTTTTATTTATTGTTATATAGCTTTTGTTCTGTTGCCATATGGATTGCATAAGTGCATGTGCATTTCTGGTTAATACTCAATCAATATTTGTTACTTTTTCATTTTTCTTTGTTGATTGTTTTAAATTTTTTGCCAACTTTCTTGAAAAATAAAATAAAGAGGAATGTCGACTACAACTTTTAAAAATTGTTCATTTTGTAGTAGCATTATGAGTTTATGGCCCAAAAAAACCTCCACAAATCTCACTTGCCGATACCACTCTTATTGTTGATTAACATTAATTTTTATTGAACCTGCTAGCGTAAAATTTTCGGTACGCCACTGAATGCTTCCGTGATCCGCTGGGAAAAGCTGGAAAGCTCTTGATATTGAGAATAAACTTTGAACTTAGAGGATGTTTGGGTAAAACATTATAGGAAAAATTACGCGACGCATCAAATATTTGTATTGTATTTATATTTGTAGTTATATTTTCAGTAAGTTTATTATTCGTAGATATATTTGAATTTTATAGAAAATTCTTGATATAAGAAATTAATTGTTTTAAACTAAATAGCTCAGTTGGTTAGAGCACTTTCTTAGCTAGCGGAGGTCTTGAGTTCGACTCTCAACAAAAACATTTTATTTTTCTGTATTTTTGTATTTCGCCTTTGTTATATTCGTTGCGCGAATAATACAGTCGACACATGTTGTAACATTTGCGTACACCCTTATATCACTTGTAATCGTTGCATTTGAATACAAGTGATACAAATTAGTAATAATTGAATAGCAGCTACAAATGGTAATTAGGCAAACAATAGTTACTAGGCTCTAAATAATAGTAGTTTATGAAAATTTCACTCTCAACAAGAACATTTTATTTTTATGTATTTCTGTATTTCGTCTTTGTTGCATTCGTTGCGCGTATGAATACAATCGGCATGTGTTATATCATTTGATACAACCGTATATTTCGTTTTGGTTACAATTGATACATATTGTATTCGTTGCACGAATGAATACAAATGGCGCGAACGAATACAATTGATACACGTTGTATTAGTTACGCATTTGAATACAAATGATACAAGTTAGTGATAATTGAATAGTAGCTAATTAGGCAAACAATAGTTACTAGGCTCTAAAGAATAGTGATTTATGAAAATTCCTCAACATGTAAGCTAATCAAATTGGTTTATGTACCTTTTGGCTTCTCTACACGTTTGATAAATACCAAAGTGCTTGTAAGCCAAAAATCAACCAAAAATTATAAGTTGGTCATCCCTAATCTATAACTTTTAACTTATAAGCACTTTTAGCTTGACCATGAATTTTATTGTTTTATCCTTTATTTTTTCCTAACTCCAAAGTATCTTTCCCAAAATAAGACTCCTAACTTTTCTCTAGAGCTGTCAATATAGGCGGGGTCGGGTTACCCAGCCCAGCCCACATGGGCTGTATCAATTGACGGGCCGGGCTGGGCTAGCCCACTATTTTGATGGGCCTTATAATGGTCAGCCCACTCCAGCTCTATGTGGGCTGCCGGCCCCCACGAGCCGGCCCATCATTTTTTAAAATATGATTTTATATTTTTTTTCTCTTTAAGTTCTAAACTAAAGAAAGATAAATATTTAAAAGTTAAAAAAATATTATTGAGAAATTTCACAAAACTTAATAAGTAACTTTTTATATTGTTCTAATATATCACAATAAACATTAAAAACGTAAAAAAACAAGACTATTTCATTTACTAAAAGTCAAAACTCAAAACAATCTATTCAAGAGAACGTCCATGACGCTTATGGGATATCCAACACATCATCTTCATCAAACACATTTGAATCCGCTTGCAGGTTGCCTTAACATCTTCACTTTCATCTACATCTACAATTCGTATGCAATTTTAATTAGTTAAATATTAAGAATAATCAAAATTTTAAAACTAATTAACGTTTTAAGACTTTGATCGTTTGCCATGATGATCTTAATAAACTTTAAACTTGGGATTCTCTTCTTGTTATTTTTTGTGTCATATACTTTTTATATTTTATATATTTTAAATACGTATTTTTATTAGGCCCACGGGCCGGCCCAGCCAGCCTCCGTCAAGCCTCACGGGTCACGGGCTTACTCGGGCCGGGCTTAAAACCTTCATTTTTAAATGGGCTTCAAAAATTCTAGCTCAACCCTGTTAAATCACAAGTTGGGCTGGGCTGGCCCAATGAGCCAAGCCCATATTGACGGCTCTACTTTTCTCCGTTCCATATTCGTTGTGCTCCTTTTTCTTACAAAGATACTTTTAAATTTGAAGTTTTTGTAAAAATTTAAGATTTTTAGTCATTTTATGATAAGAACAACTTATCAATACTTTTTAACAAACACATCAACTATTCGTTACGTATTATTTTCAATATTCTATCCAAAGATGTAATTAATTATTTACACAAACTGTTTTAGCATATTATGCTTAACAACTATTTACCGTCATCTAATCGAAACAAGTTTTTAAATTTGAATTTTTTTTTAAAGTCAAAATTATGGTTAGAAGAAGTTTTCCTCAATTATAATTACTTTTCACTTATTTTTCTTGAAAACCGCCTAAGCACAACATCCTTCATACACCTTAGTCCAACTTCACCTTTATATAACTACTTTTCTTACTTCAACTTCAAATGTTGCCCGAGTAGTTAGTTAAAATTAAAAAATTTTATTTTCCGTCTCACACAACAGACAATAATGGTATGAAGCTTTTTTTTTTTGTATCACAATTTTATGAAACTAAAAGTATAAGATATGAATTCATAATTTTATGAGTTTAAAAGAAGTTTCACACAACTAATGCTAGTTGTGTGAGGCACACCATAAAATTTTTTGTTAAAATAACCAAATAACTTTGTCCAAAAATTTATTGAAAAATGTTATAAATAGAACTCTATTTAGAGTGATTGCCTATCTTTTAGAGAGTTTTACTTTGTGGTTAAGTTATTTTTCCCTATAAATAAAGGGGTTTTACCCCATTGTAAAACATCCCAAAATTCAATAAGAATTTCCTCTCTCTTTCTCTGCAATATTGTTCTTCTTCTTTTATTGTTTCATAACACGTTGTAAGCACGAGACTCTACCGTCTCAAGAAGCTCTTTGAGAAGATTAAGGTATAACTTTTCTCCTCTTTTTAATTATGACTGACATTATGAAAACAAAATTCGTTACCCTTGAAATTTCGGGCAAGAACTATCTCACATGGGTGTTGGATGCTGAAATCCATTTAGATGCAATGGGTCTTGGAGGCGCCATTAAGGACAAAAATAAAGCATCTACCCAAGACTGTGCTAAACGCTTGATTTTCTTGCGACATCACCTTGATGAAGGGTTGAATAGAATATCTCACAGTCAAAGATCCACTTGTTTTGTGCAATGGCTTAAAGGAAAGATATGACAACTTAAAGTTGGTCACTCTTCCACAAGCACGATATGATTGGGCTCATCTGAGGCTCCAAGACTTTAAGTCTGTTTCTGAATATAATTCTGCAATTTTCAGAATTACTTATAAATTGAAACTTTGTGGAGACACTATCGCCGACTATGATATACTTGAAAAAGCATTCACAACGTTTCATGCCTCCAATATGGTCTTGCAACAGCAATACCGAGAGAAAGGTTTCAAGAAGTACTCTGAGTTGATTTTTCTTCTCCTTGTGGCTGAACGAAATAATGACTTACTCATGAGAAATCACGGAAATCGACCCACTGGGTCTACACTATTGCCTGAAGTGGATGAGGTGTATTCCCAGTATGCTAAGCGTGGGAAAGACCGTGGCCGTGGACAAGGAAGAAATTTTCCTGGTATTAATCACCCCCCAAAGAAAAATAACCACCAAAAGTGAAAAGGGAAAAACGAGAAGCCAAAGGCAAATGGTTCAGAAACTGAATGTTATCGTTGCGGTGGAAAAGAGTATTGGGCAAATATTTATCGTGTACCAAGATATTTAGTTGGGCTTTATCAAGCATCTCTAAAAAATAAAAGCCCTAAAGCTAATCTTGTCTGTGACAATGAATTTGACATCACTCACTTGGATGTGACAGACTTCTTTGAGCACCCTGATGAAAAAATAGATCACTTGATCGGTGATGGATCCGTGCTTAAAGAAGATTAAGTAGTTTAATTTTTATTTTTGCCTATTCGTAGTAATTAATGAATAAACATCATGTAATCATAGTTCTTTACATGAGTAGTGGTTATTAGTTTTATTTATTTTATAAAACAGTGTTAATTCGTTTTGATTAAATATAGTTCTAGTATTTGTTTTAAACAATATTTCAGTTTACTTAGTCTTCTGATTCGTTTTAAACAACGCGTGCTCGTTAAACGTTAATAGTAACACGTTAGTATTTGTTGCACGTGCAAAATACAATTTCACGTTAGTATTCACGAAGTTAAAACGTTATTTGTCTCTGGTTTTGTTTGTTAATAAATAACGTTTTTTTTGTTTGTTTGAAAGAAGCCTTCATTTCTTTTTTTTTTTTTTTTTTTTTTGTCACCCCTATTATTTTGTGCTTTTTTTAGTTTTTCTGTTTCGGGAGAGTATTGCGTAATGAATAATGTCTATATTCTGTTTCTTTTTCTAACATGTTTTTTTGGAATTCCTGAAGCATTTAATGTGAGTCTCTGCTATATTCCAAAACTGCATACATGATCGATAATTGTATTAACATGTGTAATGTACTTATAGTTGTATTATTTTTAGCTACTTAATTATTTGTATTATAATTAGAATTCACTCGAAAAATTTAACTTTGTTTTTTTTTATATCTGAAAATACTAATATTTATTCGTATATTTCTTTTATATGTCAAACCATGAGAAGCAAATATGGATACCTCACAAAGCAAACTTGGATCAATATTAATTGTAAAAATATTTGCTTAGTTGATTCATGTACGACACATACAATATTTAAAGAGAAGAAATATTTCTCTCATTTAAGTATGTGTAAGGCAGATGTTATTACAATTTCTGGTAGTAGTAATTTAATTGAAGGCTCTGGAAGAGCTACTATAACTCTGCTTAAGGGAACAATACTTATCATAGAGAATGCAATGTTCTCCTCCAAGTCCAAAAAGAACTTGTTAAGTTTTAAAGATATCCGCCGAAATTGATATCATATTGAGACAATAGATGAGAATAATCTTGAATATCTCATCATTACCAAGAATGTCTCTGGCCAAAAGAGGGTTATTGAGAAGTTCCTATCTTTATCTTGTGACCTGTATTGGACAAGAATTAGTGCAATTGAGGCACATTCTACTGTAAACCAAAAGGTTACTGATTCCAATACATTTGTACTTTGGCATGATCGATTGGGACATCATGGATCAATTATAATGAGACGAATTATAAAAAATTCAAATGAACATCCATTAAAGAATTTAAAGATTCTTTCAAATAATGAATTTTCTTACACTTCTAATTTTCAAATCGACACCCGTTAACAAGAAGTGCAAGAAATTATAATGGAGTAATTATATAACATTTTCTCCAATTATAATTACTTTTCACTTATTTTTCTTTAAAAAACCGCCTAGCGAAGCACAACATCCTTCATACACCTTAGTCCAACTTCACCTTTATATAACTACTTTTCTTCAACTTCAAACGTTGCCCCATTAGTTAGTTAAAGTCAAAAAAATTTATTTTATGTCTCACACAAACACTAGTTGTATGAAGTCTTTTTTTTGTATTATAATTTGTGAAAATAAAAGTGTATAGATATGAATTCATAAATCTATGAGATAAAAAGAAGTTTTACACAACTAATATCAGTTGTGCGAGTCACACCATAAAACTTTTCGTTAAAATCACATAGCAACTTTGTCCAAAAACTTATTGAAAAAGAACTTTTCCAAAATTGTGCATATGGATCCAATCAAGAAAAGTCCGGGCTTTGTAAAAAAAGAACAAATGGGACCAGTTGGCCCATCTGACCATAGCCCAAATAGATAGGAAAAAGTGGAAATATCCTTGGCGTGTATAATTCTTCAATACATGAACCCTTTCATACGAAGGAACCTTACACGCTTTGTGATACAAACAAACTGATAAAAATGGCTAACTATTTGACTTCCTAAAAGATCTTCCTTGCCGTCTCCGCACCGTACTCAAAAAATCCAGTCTTTTTCGTCCCCCATATGAATCTTGAATTTTACTCTGATTGAATTGTTACAATTAAGCCCAAAAAAATCCAATCTTTTAGTTCGTTCAAACCCATGATTCTTTTACTGAATTATACAAGATGGGTTGATTTATATTGAGAAATTTGGTGTTGGGGTAAGTTAAAGATTGGATTTTTGTCAGTTTCTTGATTCAATTCAAATGGTCTGTTTACTGCCACTTGACCAAGAAAAAACCATGGCCAAATCACAGAATTCAACTGACCCTTGTATGAAATTGGGGAAAATCAATCAAATGCAAAAGAAAAAGAACATTTCCAATTCCAAGAATCAATTGAGCATTCCTGCTTGTGAAAAATCTCGTTCTGCTTTGATTGATGTAATGATTTTGATTGCTGTGATTGGTGCTTGTGGGGTTTTGCTGTATCCTTCTGTTAATCTTTTGGTGAATAAAATACCTGAAATTCTTAGAACAATCAGTTCTGAGGTGAAAGAGGAAATTTATGAAGCGCCAGTAGTATACATCTGTTTAGGACTTAGTATTTTATTTGCTGGAATAGCTCTTTTGGCAGTTACAGTATGTACAGGCAGGAGATGTGGGAAACCAGGTTGTCGTGGGCTTAAGAAAGCTGCTGAATTTGATATACAATTAGAGACAGAAGATTGTGTTAAGAACTCAGCAAAAGATGGAGTCAATAAGAAGGGATTATTCGAGTTACCTCGCGATCATCATAGAGAATTGGAAGCTGAGCTTAAAAGGATGGCACCTCCTAATGGAAGAGCTGTTCTTATATTTCGAGGGAGATGTGGATGTTCTGTAGGTACAATGGAAGTGCCTGGACCGAAAAAGACTCGAAAGGTTAAGAAATAAGAGTAATATTTATCTGTAAAACATATTTTATACTGAAGTAGGCCTAAGTCCTAATGATCAGATGATAAGAAGATACTATTTCCTTCAATAAGTTTATTGAAATAAAATCTAATGGATTATATAGAAAAGTCATTTGTAGTGTTTATATTAAAATCATTTCTCTTGCTAGCTTTTTCATTTTAATTATGTTAGTAGTACTTAAGTGGTATTTGCTTTATGTTTGGCATTAGATTACCTGGACTTTTATGTCTTCATGGGTACAAACAGTGTCAATCTTTTCCCAAGTTACCACTGTTGCTCATTATTTGAAATTTTAGTTGCTAGACCTTCACATTGAGTTTAGTAGTATTAAGAGTTACAGTCAAGACCTAAATTGCAGCAAATAGACTTTAAGGTTATATTTCTTTCTTAAGATGTTTCAGTACATTCTTACAGTATCCTTGATATAAGATGCTCACAAAATACTCTTGAACTTTGAAGTGTGTCTAGATCCCTGTAGTGCTACAAGTACTTTATGAAACAACCTTCGCTACGTATGTTATTGCAAATTCTTTTGTCAGAATTGCTCAGTTCATGAAACGGAGGTTTAGCTCGTATTTTTCAATGATTTGATATGAAAAGAATGCTTTTAACTGCTCAGCGCTGTGTTTTGAATCTGTAAGTCGCTTCAGCCTGTCGTCTACAGCATTTTCTACTGAATTGATGTCTGTGACTTTTGATTGTACCTTTATTAACAACAACTTCCTGTGATAGTTCAATTCGTGTCCGAATATTATGGATGGCCTTTGTGCTCTCTGTTTCATTCTTTAGCAGTGTTTCAGATTTTGAGAATGGGGAGCAAGTTCGGAACTTTATTTATATATGTAGGAAAAATAATATCTTTCCGAGTGTTATACCAAGTCCCGTAACAAAGTTGATATGAGGTTTCTATTGAGATTGGAATGTCTTAAGATGGCATTTCTGAATTCAGCACTTCTTTTGCTAAAAAATTCACTTCTCTATTATTGAATTGGACCACTCTGAAGCACATTGGAGATGCCTGTACATCTATTTAATTTGATCTTTGGTGTGGCTTAATTTGCTAGTTTTCTTGAAAAGTGTCAAAATGGATAGCTGCATATGTTCAACATAGAGTGAATAAGCCTCCCACAATGTGGATTAGCGTGACGAAGTAACTCAGTCGTATGTACTGATGGAAGGTAGTTGGTACCCAATACAATAGTCTAGATGCACGCAAGCTGACCGGACTCCGTTGTTTTAAAGAAAAATTGCTATAGTCTCGTGTCTGTCCCTCGTGCTTTTTGAGGATTATTCTGTGTTGCACCTAGACTTGATCAATAAGCTTAACTGCAACTCTATTTACTTAAACATAGCACAGTGTTTCTTATAACCCAGGAGATGGTTTTGACAATCCAGGTTGCAGACATGGGCGAAGCCACACTTTGCTTAGGGTGGTCAATTGACCACCCTTTGTCGGAAAATTACATTGCGTATAGGTAAAATATTAGGTTTTAGAGGTACATAACGTATATTGAACATCCTTTGTCAGAATTTTTTTTTTAATTATTTCAAGTTTGAACATCCTTGAGGAAATTCTCACTTGTTGCAGAAGCTATAGTGTAAACTTGAGTAGTGTGGACAGAGCAAGGGGAGTGCAGTCCCCCTGGTAATAACTCGATTGCTAGCTCTTATTCGAGTAGGTGAGTTAATTTGTCGAAGCTATTTCTTTCTAAGTAGAATGAGGCTCCCGTTGATTGTGTTACTTGCTTAAGACCTCCATCAAAACCCCAAGAAGAAAGTCGCTACTGTCACTTTTTCCATTCTAACCATCAGTGTAGTACCTATCTGTCTGAATTCATCTGCAATTTCAGTCAACTTGGGAATGAGCCCGCGTGTTTCAGTAGTCTTCTGATACAGTAGATTTACTTGTCTTTTGAGAAATTCTAAGCGCATGTTAAGTCCTCCTCCTCCTCTCTCTTCTTGTCTCACCATCTAAATCCAGCGAACCTTCACAAAGAATACCATGGAAATTACAGTGAAAACATAATGCGATTGAAAATACTAGGTGGAACAAGTGTTATATATTAGGAGACCATGAAATTTTATGGATCATCTCCTTCTCCAAAAGACAGATAAAGCAATTCGATTGAATATTAACTTTGTCTTCTTATTGGGACAATGGTTGCATCTATATTCCCCGTTTGGACATGTTCATAGTTGTTTTAATTTTCCTGGATAGTGGTTGCGACCCTCTTGTCTTTGCTAACTTTGAACAATCATCCGGCAGAACTTGTGAACAATTTAAAAAGATAGGTACAATGAAGATAGTTTTGGGATATACTATTAACCATGTGGTTTAGACATAGTAGTTTGCTTTATTTTTTACGGAATAATTGTTTATTTAATTTATTCAATTCAATAAAGTACTATTTTAAATAGATCATTTGTTACATGTGTGTCCTTTTAGTTATGTAGTAGACAATTTAGTGTATGGAGTCTTAGCTCATGCACAGAAGCTTAAATTGTTGGTTCTCCTAATTAATAAACTATGTTCACAATCAAAGATATTATTGGACAAAATATCTTGATGATTGTAGCACAAGATTATAGGTATAATTTGTCTTGATTATGGGAGTGGTTTACTCCGACTTCTTGTGCTAGTATACTCAGTGTATATTGAACGGACAAAGTAGAGAAAAGATGTTTTTGTACTGAATATATAAAATATTTTCTCTAATTCATTAAATGAGCTTATACTCCTAATCTTGATATAATTATTATGATCAATGTAATTTGTTTATTGTTTTGATTTATCAAAAGACGATTCTATTCAGAGTTAGTGTATGCCTAATAGATTGGACTATAACGAATAACATTTGTGAATAATAATTAGTTGATAGAATTCATGACTCGGTTTTGAGTTTGATGATACCCCTTTATGTATGCTTATAAGTTTTCATGTGAAAATTCGGTCGGTGGATTTTGTATGGAATTTTTACATTCCTATGTCACATAGGAAACCTTATTACCTTCAATGTTTAAGGTTTGACTTAATTACACTTAGTATGCCAAATTACCAATTCTATACCATAATTAATTAAGGGTCTAATTAATTGGACGTTTTTTACTCCTTAATTAAAGGTGTCCATATATCCCGCGTTTCTCTCTTCTAACTCCTCACCGCACCCACGTTTTTACCCATACCCACATTCTTTTTACCATTTCTCTCTTCTCAAAACCAAACAAAATTCCATTGCCCATTCTCCCAAGAGAAAATACTCTTTTTAGTAGTCTATTTTTTTAGTTCTGGGTTTGTCTGCTCCCTTTACCGATTATGTTCCTTGTTCACAATTCAGTTCTATGCTGTTTTTCTGCATCCTCCATTTCACATCAACCTTGCTTAATTCTCGTATTTTGTCCATCTTAAAATTCTATACAGTATTTACCTTCCATTTATAATGTTCTTTTTTTTGTTGAAATACAAGTGACGACTGAGCAACTTCAATGGTGATAAAACTCTCAACTTTAAAGCTTCCCAAGAAAATCCCCAACTGGGTTTGTTCAAAATCCTCTCTTTCTTCTCTCTTTGGTGCTTGTCGAATTCAAATCACCCCTGAAACCAATCAATCCCCTACCCCTTCTTCTGACTTTGATTCAAAGATTCAACTTTTAAAGACTAAGCTTCACCCTGAAACCTTAAATTGATTTGTAGTTCTTTTTGTAGTTTGTAGTCAACATTTTTTTCAACATAGATTGTAGTTTAAATGTAGTAACTTTGTAGATACCCTTAAAAATAATACAACTTTATACAATATTTAAACTGATTTGTAGTTTATTTGTAGCTTTTTTGTAGAAATTTTGTAGATGAAGAGAAAATTTTGTATTCAACATCTTTTTTCAATATAGATTGTAGTTTAATTGTAGTATAAATGTAGTAATTTTGTAGATACCATTAAAAACAATATAGATTTATACAATACCTAAACTGATTTGTCGTTTATTTGTAGTTTTTTTGTAGAAATTTTGTAGATGAAGAGAAAATTTTGTAATCAACATTTTTTTTCAACATAGATTGTAGTTAAATTGTAGTATAAATGTAGTAATTTTGTAGATACCCTTAAAAACAATACTGCTTTATACATACTTAAACTGATTTGTAGATAAATGTAGGAATTTTTTAGATATTAACATAAATTAGACTTTCTTAAAATCTGTAACATAACAATTTTAATCAGCTCCCCCTAATTCCTAAGATCAACGCCGTTTTTCCTCTCCCCTTTCTTCATCTTCTCCATTCCTTCTTCTTCTAAAAAAATACATAGATGAGATCCATTTTTTATAATCAGATTTTCCCCAAGTAACCCTAGCGAAAAAAAAAGCTGGTCATCCCCCTCTAAAAGCTCTCAGCGACAGACCGCCATAACGGTTCCTTCTTCTTCTCTTCACTACACTTGAGTGAAATCTGGAAAAAAAAAGTCGAAGAACAGAGTAGATGGCAGAATAGAGTAGCTACAATTCGATTTCGAATTTGTTGAATTTTTGTCAGTTTTTTGGTTTGTTGATTATGAAAGAATATCGACGAACAGCGTTTTTGCAGAATGATTTGATTTGAAATTGAAGATAACGTCTAATTCGTGATTTCCGTTTCAAATTAGATATTAACGTCGCTATAATCAATTCAAATATTTAGTCCCAGATTTGTAGGCGCCTAATTTGGAAGGAATCAACTCTTACTGTTGGGTATTTAATGAATGGTATAAATTTTGTAGGAAAAATGTAAACATGGCGGGTAATTGTAAAAATATGCACATTTTTGGTAATAAGGTTTCATATATGGTATAGGAAGTAGTTTAAGCAGAGTTGTAGGATTTAATTAGTTGATTAAATTAAATTTTCAGTGATTTACTTTAATTAACTAGTATTTGAGATCTTAAAACGGGGAGTTAAAATAAGTGTTATTGAATTTTCGAAATTCATATTGAGGAGTTCAATTGCAGCTTTTTAGTGGAATAAATTGCAATTAATTATAGTAAGCATTTATTCATGCTAATTTTGAATTAATGCTATAATTGGTAGCCTCTTATTATTTCTGTGGTCCCTGCTATACCTAGTAAAAATCTGAATAAGACTTGGGTAAAAAGTGACTTGGGAGAAAATTCATCTAGTAGAGCTGGAGTGAGATTGTATTTGTAACCGCAGAATCCTACACGTTTTTGGTAGCATAATTTCGGCCAAAAATAACTCTACTTAAAGAAGGTAATTTCACCTAATTACTTACTTTTAGAGTTGTATTGTTTTTGCGCACCCAAAAGTAAAATTGTCCAAGGTTTTACTAGACATATAGTAGAAGACTGCAGTCCTGGATTCTTGTTGTTGGAAGATTTGTGCAACGATTTCAATAGGTTAGTGCTTCTAATCTTGTGATTATAGCATTGTCTAGTTTACATGTATTTGATGCCTGGATTGTATGCTTGCTTCCACTGCGCATGTTCTAACAATCGGTATCAGACGCCGTTTTACATCTAACTAGATAATGTAATACATCATGAATAGAGTAATATTAAAAACATGTGTTTTAAATGATATATGTTTGGTATGATTTTTCTATGTCAAAATCGTGATTGTTTTTATTAGTATCTTAATTCTGAAATTATGAATTAATATACGCATGCATAAAAAGTGATATTATATTTAATGACAGTCTGTTTAATTACATTTTTGATGAATAGAAATTTATTTTTTAATAAAAACGTGACTATTTTTCGAATGCTTTAATTCTGTAATTATGGGTTAATATACATATGCATAAACAGTGAATTAATACTATTAATCTGTTTTAGTTGCGTTTTATCCATAATCAGAGATAGTGTTATATTAATAAAAACTTGACGGTTTTGTATGATATTAGTTTGTATTAATATACAGAATTATGAACAATGGCGTTTTTTGAACAGTGAAAAATATACTGTTTTTTACAATTCTGCCTGAACACATTTTTATTAAATAATAATAAAAATATTATTTTGAGTTCTGAAATCATATTTTAACATACATCTGTATATTATGCGATTTGAACAGTCAAAATAATTAAAACCCTTAAAAACGCCAAAAACAGAATTCTAGTAATAGGTGATTAATTTGGAATTCTGAAATTCTGTCAAACTCCGATTGACCTCAAATTTGGTAGGTTAATCAGAAACGGACCAGTTTGCAAAACCTGATGATGTACGTCATTTTTCGGGCATTCGAGGTCTTTTAGATGGTATTTGGCCTTTTTTCTATTTTCTGGAAAAAAATTTTAAAAAAAGAATTTTTTTTTAAAAGAAATCAGTGATGGTAGGGTTCAATTCTCATGATTTTCAATCATGTTTTACAGTAATATAATGAATTTATATGTTGACATAGGTCTTCTTCCACATCGGATAAGTTCATTATAGCTGATTACTGTAGTTTTGCCTCTAGTTATTTTGATTACTTGTATTAACTCTCCAACTGAGTTACATGTTGATTCAATGAAACTAGAGTTTATAAAAGTGATATTTACCTATCTTAAATTAACAGTTTACTCTCCATCTGAGTTGGTCCTGTTTTTAATTTATGGGATAAACTCATATATTTTACATGAATAGTTAAGTTTCCCTAACGAATCTAACTGTTCAATGAGCATGGTTATATGTGTAATGTGCTCTTTTGAATTTTATTATTCAAAATACATAACTAATGATCTATTTAATGTGAATATCTCTCAGATTAACCATGTCTTCATTCAACCTACTTGCCTCAATTTTGAACCAAAACAAGTTAGAAGGACCGAATTATGTTGACTGGAAAAAAAACCTTGATATTGTCCTAACTGCTGAAGGTTACAAATTTGTAATCACTGAGGAGTGCCCATAAAAACCTGAAAATTCTACTGATGATCAGGTTAAGGCCTATGACAAATGGGTTAAGGCTGATGAGATGGCGCGATATTACATTCTTGCCTCAATGGCGAATATTTTGCAACATCAACATCAGTCTATAGGGTCTGATTATGATATGCTCGAAAGTCTCAAAGAGATGTTCTGTGAGTAATATCGTGCAGCTAAGAAGACAGCCATGAAAGCCCTTTTGAACACCAAGATGGCTGAAGGATCATCGGTCAGGGACCATGTTCTGAAGATGATGAGTCTTCTGAATGAACTGGAGGTCCTTTTAGCTGTGGTTGATAAGGGTCTCAAGTTGAGATGGTCCTGCAGACTCTGCCTGATAGTTTTCAACAATTTTGCTTGAACTATAACATGAACAAAATGGATTTTTCACTAGCGAAATTATTGAATGAGCTGCAAGCGGCAAATCTATTATCAAACAACAAGCTCCAATTGTGGCACTCAATGTTGAGAAAGCTTCGGTTTCTAAGTCGAAAGCCAGTAAGAAAAAGAAGAAGTATGAAAAGGTTTTGGCACCTGGTGGTGCGGCTGGTGTGAAAAAGCCCAAAGGCAAGTGCTATCATTGCAAGCAACCTGGACATCACAAGAAGCAATGCCTTGCCTATCTGGAAAAGTTGAATAAGCAAGGTAATTCAAATTTAAATATCGTTGAAACTTGTTTAGCGGCTGTTTCTACCATGTTTTGGTGTGTAGATTCGGGAGCCACTAATTAGACCTGCACTACTTTGCAGGGGTTTCAGGAAACGTCACGGCTAAGTGAGAATGAAGTTTACGTTTTTCAAGCCAATGGCAAGTCAACACCAACTTTAGCTTTAGATTTAGGAGATATTAGAGTTTCGTTTAGTAGTGATAGAGTTTTAGTTTTAAAAGATGTTCTCTATGTACCTTCTATTAGAAGGAATTTGATTTCGATTTCGAAAATAATGGATGCTGGTTATAATGTTTATTTTGCTAATAACTCTGTTGTTATTAAGTTTAATAAACGTTTTATCTACACTGTTGCTAGAGTACATGACCTTTTTATTCTTGATATATATCCTCATGTGCTACAACAACCAAAAGAATTAAATAACATTAATCTGCTACATAAAAGAAAACGTATTTCTGAATTGAGACAAACTTATTTGTGGCACTTATGTAGGTCATATAAATCTAAATAGGATTTCGAGATTGGTCTCTGATGGAACTTTGAGTTCATTGAAAGTGGAGTCACTACCAACATGCGAATCATGTTTAGAAGGTAAAATGACCAAGAGACATTTTCCCTCAAAAGGAAATAGAGTCATCGATAAGCTTGAATTAATTCACTCTTATTTGTGTGTCCCTATGAGTACAAGAAAGAGGCGGTTTTGATTATTTTGTGACTTTCACAGATGATTTTTCAAAATATGGATACATTTATCTATTGCGACGTAAGTCTGAATGCTTTGAGAAATTCAAAGAATTTAAGACGGAAACGGAGAAACGACATGATAAATATATCAAAACATTGTGATCTGATCATGGTGGTGAATACCTTTCTGCGAAATTCATAAAATATTTATCAGAAGTGTAATTACATCTCAATTATCTTCCCCAAGAACACCACAACAAAATGGTGTGGCAGAAAGAAGAAATAGGACCTCATGGAAATGGTTAGATCAATGTTAAGTTATTCTGATTTGCCTCCTCCCTTTTGGGGATATGCTTTAGAAACAACAAATTACATTCTAAATTTGGTTCCTTCAAGGTCAGTATCTTCAACTCCAGTAGAATTGTGGATTGGGCGCAAGCCACGTTAACAACACATTCGGGTTTGGGGTTGTCCAGCACATGTGCTGAAAGGGAAAGTGGATAAATTGGAATCAAGAACAGAAGTATGCAGGTTTATTGGATATCCAAAAGGAACTAAAGGCGATTGTTTTATTGTCTCAAAGAAAAGAAGGTAATTGTTACGACAAATGCCAGATTTTTAGAAGAGGACTATTTAAAGAACCACATTCCTAGAAGTAAACTAGTTTTACAGGAATTAAATAATGGAGTAACTAAAAACTCATCTGTAGAACATATCTCGGAAGCCAGTATTGACATACCACTGCATTATCGTAGTGGGATAAATGTCAATAAGCAGTAGATTGCACAAGAGTAATTGCATGACATCTCACTACCCTAAAGTAGTGGGAGTAATGTTGAGCAACCTCAAATTGTTGAACAACCTGAAATTGTTCTGCAACCTGCACTCCATGAAGAAGTTAATGATATCCCAGCACCGCAAGATGTGGAGGACAAAATTGAGGCTTTAGTTCCAGAAAATGATGTTGTGATTCAACAACAAAATTAGCCTCCACCTGTAGTGACTAGTCGTAGTGGGAGAATTATTAGAAAATCTCTCCGGTTTGCGCTCTTGGGAGAATCTTATGATAGAATCCCTGAAGATCCTAATACAGAATCTATTAATTACAACGAAGCACTACAGGATACAGATGTTGATAAATGGGTTGATGCTATGAAATCTGAAATGGAGTCCATGTACTCCAATCAAGTCTGGGATCTTATAGAACCACCTACTGGAGTCAAACCCATTGGTTGTATATGGATCTATAAGAAAAAGGGAGGAGTGGATGGAAAAGTGCAAAAGGGTTTACTCAAAAAGAAGGGATCGATTATGAGGAAACCTTTTCGCCAGTAGCCATGCTTAAATCCATTAGGATTCTCTTATCCATTGCTTTTCATTATGATTATGAGATCGGGCAAATGGATGTCAAGACGAATTTTCTAAATGGAAGTCTTTATGAGTGCATCTATATGGCACAACCAGTTGGTTTCATTAAAAGTGGCAATGAGCATATGTTGTGTAAATTAAAGAAATCCATGTATGGATTGAAACAAGCTTCTAGAGCATGGAACACTTGTTTTGATGCATCGATTAAGACCTTCGATTTTAATCAATGTGAAAATGAGTCGTGTGTCTATAAGAAATGGAATGTAGATAAAGTTACATTTTTGGTTTTGTACGTAGATGATATTTTTCTCATAGGAAATAATGTGAGCATGTTGAATTCAGTAAAGGAATGGTTGTCCTCACATTTCGATATGAAAGACTTGGGATCAAGCTTATGTGAGATCGCAAGCAAAGGATATTAGGCTTATCCCAAGCACTTTATATTGATACTATTCTCACCAGGTTTAGCATGCAAGATTCCAAGAAAGGCTTTCTCCCTTTTAGACATGAAATCTCTCTATCGAAAGATCAGTCCCCAAAAACGACTGATGAGATAGAAAAGATGAAGGCGGTCCCTTATGCTTCTGCTGTATGGAGTCTCATGTATGATATGCTATGTACTAGACCTGATATCTGCTTGTTGTTGGCATGGTTAGTAGATTTCAGTCTAACCTTGGACGAGAACACTGGACTGCCGTTACGCATAGAATCAAGTACTTGAAATGGACTAGGGATTATATGTTGGTGTACCACTCATGTGATCTTGCACCCATTGGCTATACTGATTCAGATTTCCAGCCAGATAGAAACTCTAGAAAATCTACCTCAGGATATATTTTTACCTTAGGAGGTGGAGTCATAAGTTGGAGGAGCATCAATCAATCATGTGTTGTTGATTCCACCATGGAAGCCGAATATGTGGCTGCATCTGAGGCAGCTAAAGAGGCTGTTTGGCTCAGGAACTTTCTGAAAGAGCTTAATGTAGTTCCTTCGGTTCAAACACCGATTGTACTTTATTGTGACAATAGTGGTGCAGTTACAAACTCGAAGGAATCAAGAATCCATAAAAAGAGTAAACATATTGAGCGTAAATATCACTTAATTCGGGGCATAACTCAGAGAGGTGATGCAAGAGTGTTGAAGATTGCGTCAGATGATAATTTGGTTGATCCGTTTACAAAGAGCTTGACACAGAAGATTTTTGACAAGCATCTAGAAGGAATGGGTGTTAGAGTAATAGACACGTGGTTATGAGTCTACACTGAAGATAGTGTTGGGATATACTATTAACCATGCAATTTAGACATAGTAGTTTATTTTATTCTTTATGGAACAGTTATTTAATTTATTCAATTCAATAAAGTACTCTTTCAAATAGATCATTTGTTACATGTGTGTCCTTTTAGTTATGTAGTAGACGATTTAGTGTATGGAGTCTTAGCTCATGCACAGAAGATTAAATTGTTGGTTCTTATAATTAATAAACTATGTTCACAATCAAAGATATTATTGGACAAAATATCTTGACGATTGTAGCACAAGATTGTAGTATAATTTGTCTTGATTATGGGAGTGATTATACTCCAAATTCTTGTGCTAGTATACTCAGTGTATACTGAACGGACAAAGAAGAGAAAATATGCTTTTGTACTAATTATATAAAACATTTTTTCTAATTCATTAAATGAGCTTATACTCCTAATCTTGATATAATTATTATGATCAATGTAATTTGTTTATTGTTTTGATTTATCAAAAGGTACGACTCTATTCAGAATTAGTGTATGCCTAATAGATTGGACAATAACGAATAACATTTGTGAATAATAATTAGTTGATAGAATCCATGACTCAGGTTTGAGTTTGATGATATCCCTTTATGTAAGCTTATAAGTTTTCATGTGAAAACCCGACCGGTGGATTTTGTATCCGTCACATGAAATAGTTTAACCGGAATTGTAAAGAATTTAATTAGTTGATTAAATTAAATTTTCAGTGATTTAATTTAATTAACTGGTATTTGAGATCTTAATACGGGAGTTAAAATAAGTGTTATTGGATTTTCGAAATTTATATTGAGGAGTTCAATTGCAGTTCTTTAGTGGAATAAATTAAAATTAATTATAGTAAGAATTAATTCATGCTAATTTTGAATTAATGCTACAATTGGTAGCCTCTTATTATTTATGTGGTCCCTACTATACCTAGTAAAACCCTGAACTAGACTTGGGTAAAAAGTGACTTGGGAGAAAAGTCATCTAGTAGAGCTGGAGCGGGATTCTACTTGTAAAAGCAGAATCCTACATGTTTTTGGTAGCATAATTTTGGCCAAAAATAACTCTTGTTAAGGAAGACTAATTTCACCTAATTACTCACTTTGTTGTATTTTTTGCCCACCCAAAAGCAAAATCGTCCAAGGTTTTACTAGGCATATAGCAGAAGACTGCAGCCCTGGATTCTTGTTGTTTGGAAGATTTGTGTAACGATTTCAAGATGTTACTGTTTCTAATCTTGTGAATATAGTATTGTCTAGTTTACATGTATTTGATACCTGGTTTGTATGCTTGCTTCCGCTGTGCATATTCTAACAGAAAGTACTAAGTTATGATTTCCCTTGTGAACAATTGGACAATACATGCAAGATTTGTCCATCTTGCAACATTTATGCAGGGGCGGACGCACCTTGGTGTAAGAGGTGTCATCCGACACCGCTTCGCCGGAAAAGTTCATTAGTGTTGCCGAGAAAGTTCACTAAATATATATAAATTATTAATATATATAAATATTGTAACGACCCGGACGGTCGTTCCGAGAGTTTAGCCCTGCTTCACTCGTTTCTACTTCATTTTATGTGGTTCAGCTTCATTTATGTGTGTTGGGTCGGTTGGTTCGGGTTCTGAGTGGTCATGGTGAGAATTGAGGCATTTTAGTCTCTCAAGTTAGCCTTATAGTTGAGAAAGTCAACTAAGAGTTGACTTATTGGTGAACGACCTCGGAATACGGATTTTATGGCTCAGATGGTTTCGTTAGGTGATTTGGGACTTAGGAGTGTGTTCCGAATGGAGTTTTGATGCCCGGTGTAGAATTAGGCTTGAATTGGCGAAAGTTAGTTTTTGAGGATTTCCGGTTGGCAGTGAAAAATAGGCTATCGGGATCGGAATGGAATTCCGGAAGTTGTAACAAGCCCATAATATCATTTTGGATATGTGTGCAAAATTTCAGGTGAATCGGATGTGATTTGGTTGGTTTCAGCGTAGTTGGCGAAATTTGGAAGTTCCAAAGTTCATAGGCTTGAATTTGATGTGATTTTGGTGTTTTTGCGTTGTTTTTTGTGTTTTGAAGTCTCGACTAAGTTTGAATGATGTGATGGGATATGTTGGTATGTTTGGTTGAGGTCCCGAGGGCCTCGGGTGTGTTTCGGGTGGTTAACGGACCAACTCTTGGCTTGAAAACTAGGCAGATTTTTGCTGGTGTGAGTTTCTGGTTTCCTTCTACGCGATTGCGGGAGGGTGTTTGCGATCGCGTAGACCTAGCTAGGGATGGCAGGATTTTTGTTATGTGCGATCGCGTGAGCGTGAGGTTGTTGTGCAGTGCGATCGCGTAGTGTCGTTCGCGTTCGCATAGAGTTAAAGGGCGCGTGAGTGGGCTGAGCCGTTGCTCTTCGCGGTCGCGTAGAGTGGTTTGCGATCGCGTGGGTTTATGTCCTGCTGAATTGTGATCGCGTGTGGATGTCAGCGCTCGCGTAGTGTAATTTGATAGGGCATCAGAATTGTTCTTCGCGATCGCGTGGGAGCTTCCGCAATCGCAATGAAGAAAGAGGCCTGGGCAGACAATCTTTAAGTTCTATTTCGGGGGTTCTTGGCCATAACTTGTTTTTCCATTAGAGAGCTCGGGGGAAGGACATTTTGGACGAGCTTTTTAGCAGGGTTCTTGTGGTAAGTGTTCTTCAGTCTTTTTGGTTCAATTTCATGAATTTGCCTTGATTTTCGCCATGCAATTTGAGGAATTAAAGTAGAAAAGTTGGGGAAATGGGAGGAAAATTTGGAAAATTCTTTTGGTGTTTTGAGTGGGAAATTGAGGTCGGATTTTGGTAAATTTGGTATGGGTAGACTGTCACACCTTTTTTCCCCCACCCTATTACGAGGTTGAGTTAGAAGAGTTTTTCCAATTAAAGTGACATTTTGAAAAGGGATTATTTATTATTTAGAGTCTTCACTTGGAATTGAGTTTTGGTGTTTCAAGTCACCTTTGGTATGGGTAGACTGTCACACCTCTTTTCCCCCACCCTATTACGAGGTTGATTTAGAAGAGTTTTTCCAATTAAAGTGACATTTTGAAAAGGGATTATTTATTATTTAGAGTCTTCACTTGGAATTGAGTTTTGGTGTTTCAAGTCACCTTTGGTATGGGTAGACTGTCACACCTCTTTTCCCCCACCCTATTACGAGGTTGATTTAGAAGAGTTTTTCCAATTAAAGTGACATTTTGAAAAGGGATTATTTATTATTTAGAGTCTTCACTTGGAATTGAGTTTTGGTGTTCCAAGTCGCCTTTTATTTGAACCCCCTTTCAAAAGGAAGGTTTGACTCTTAATTTATGGTCTACGAAAACAGAAGACTGAGTAAGGAATTCTGTTGACCGAGGTGAAGGTGTAAGGCACCCCTCGAGTCCCATGATTCTAGCACGGTCGCTTTTATTGACTAATGTAAGGCTTAAATCAATTTTTGCTATTCTTGTATTTTTATGGCTTATTTATTACCGCTTAATTAATTATTATACTTTACTAATTGTATTCACCAAGGTGTGAAATGCACACAAGGTAATTCTTTTTGAAATTAAATGTTAAACCAAGATACGGAATGTACACATGGTTATAACATAATTATTTTAAATCTAAAGCCATCGAGACGCGGAATGCGCACACGATCTTTTAATTAATTAATCATATCAATCCAAGGTTCTGGTACGAACACATGGGCTAATATTTAAAGTACATCTAAAGTGTTTCTAGTATTTTAGAGCATCTCAATTATTTTATCTCTTTTAGATTCGAGACATATATTTGTATATTTGTTATTTACTTATTGGAACGAGTCTTGAATTAGTTCGTGACTCATCTCGCACCCTCACAATTATTTGTTATCTCTATAACTAAATTACGTCCCTAACATACAACTTTGGTTCTTTATTTTTCATTCTCAACAAAAGTTAGAACAAGAATACAAATGCAGCCCAAGAAAAATTTCTATATATGGCAATAATTTAAAAGAGATATGTTAAAAACACTTTACAATTCAACTTAAAATTAATTAGATTTATATAGAAATGAGCTTTGGGGTTCGACGGTCTTCTAAAGCATCTACGATAATGACATGGTTAAATATACAATAAGTTAAAGTCAGATAGAAAGAAAAGAAAGAAAAAAAAAGAATAACTTTTTACATTAAATTAAATCCATACCATAATGACATGGTTAGATCTATCCTTCTTAGTGATTTAAATTCTATTCTTAAACTTGCTGCTACATTAACGTAAAATACTTCAGACAAACTTGCATCTGAAATGTCCATATAAAAAATCTAGCACAAATATTAAACTGACAAAAAAGAAATAAATTGTTAGATACATAAAACGAGACAGAAAATAAACATGCCCTTGGAAGATTAACATCTAGCTTTGTTACAAGCATATAAAATCATCATAATTAACATCTGGCTTTATCATCATAGACGAAAAAAATAAAACAAGGAAAATGAAGAGATATATTAACCTTTTGCAAGTAAAGCTTTCCAATATATGTTAAAAAGAAAATCCAGCAAATACAATGCTATCAACTATCAGATTTGAGCAATAATAATAAATCGCGAACGAAATCTCGAACTCCCTCTTTGAACTCTGTTTCTTCTTTCTCGTTACTTTTTCCCTTTTATCTTTCTTGCAGTAATTTTTTCAATCTTCTGATTCCCTCCTTTCGCTCTTTTCCTTTTCTTTTGTTCTTTTCTTTTTTCCGTCTCTTTCCCCTCTTTTTTTTTCCTTTTCTTAATGTATATACCCAATATATATATATATATATGTAGAGAGAGAGAGAGAGAGAGAGAATATGTGCGATGAATGAAGGAGTTAGAGTTGGAGTTGGAGTGGAGAATGGAGTTGAGAGACCAGAGGCTAAGAAAAAGAGATTTTGGGATTTAGTTAAGAATTATTTGAATTTTAAAAATGAAGATAAACAAAGTGGGTGGGATAATTAGGATTGTTATAAGATTAGTTAGCTAAAAAAACAAAATCAGATTTTTATTTTTAGATAAAGTTTGTTAGCTTCAAAAAAAAAAAAATTGTTTCTTTTCGTTAGTTTTTTTCTTTTTTTTTTCTTTTATGTTTTTAAACTTCTTTTTTTTCGTTCTAATTCTTATATAAAAGATGGAAAATCATATATATATATATATATATATATACCAACTTTACTTTTAGACTTAAAGGAAACTATAAAAATAAGAAAACTCAATATTTACACTATAGTTTAAATTATACAAAAAAAAATATAATAGTTCACTTATTAAAATTCTAATTAAAAGATACTCCATATATATATATTCACACTTTAAGAATGTGAGTATTATTATTATTATTATTTATTTATTTATTTTAATAAATAAAATCTACTAAGTGTAAGATAAAAGCTTAAAACATCAATATTAGGCCTAAAGGGAATATTTACACTAAAATAACATTTGAGTGTGGTAAAAAATTAGTTGTTCACTAGACTCGTAAGGGAATGAGGATTCCAGTGATGCAAAATTTATCGAATTCCGAGACGTGGGCCCAAGGCTCGGGTTTGGCCGAATTTCGAGATTCTTGTATAATTTGATTGTTTTCGATTGGGTTGTGTTCCTTTAGTATATATTGATGATGTTGAACTGGTTTTGGCTAGATTCGGAGCAATCGGGATCCAATTTGAGGGGCAAGAGCATAGCGGACTAGTGTTGTGGCCCGATAGAGGTAAGTAATGGTTATAAATTTTGTCCTGAGGGTATGAAATCCCGGACTACATATTTCTCACTGATTTTAGAATGGCGCACATGTCGGATGACGAGCATGTGGCGCGCACTGATTTTTGGATTGGACTAGGTCCTCTCCGCGGCAACTAATGAGTTGCATGTTTTACTCAAAACTTTATGATAAATTATGTTCTAAAGATTGTTGAAATATTTGGGCTATAAGCCGTGTTTGGGGCCTTGTGCCGATCTATTTAGACCCCTTGGGGGATTTTTACTGCTTTTTTTCTCACTATGTATTGATGATTTCACTTAGCCGCATTGTGCTTACTGTTTTCGAAACTCGGCTTGATTTACACTACTTTGAGATTTAAAAATGATTGGGTCGAGTACCCTGTTTTACTGATTCGCCCGAGGGGCTTTTTGAGTGGTTCTGCTGAGTG
>MDKI01098248.1:0-74894 GCA_005239505.1 Nicotiana paniculata
TCCTATATTACTTGTCGACCACGTACACTTGCGTGTGCATTGGGAAATCAACCAACAGTTATGTCGGGATATGATCCTTTGTGTTAGATTCGCGTGTCTTGGTTATACTAGGTATGATGAGTTCGTAGCATTTCGGTTGTGGTGGTACTTGTTGAACTTGCCAGATGGTTCTCTCGTTTGAGTCAATTTCCATGATTGAGTGCATTTGGAATATTGCTTTTTGTTGCACAGATTGCACGAGTTGTGACTTTAGATTGTATTGATGTGGCATGTCACTAGAGTGTTTGTGTTGGATGAGATGAGGTCATTGGACCTAAAATGGATACTATCAGATTTGACTACAGCATATATGGAGGATAATATCGAATGTCGGCTTAGAAATTGGCTATAGTTCTTGTTGAAGGAGGGAGAGTTCCATGAATTGTTGGTCTGATAAGGGGTTACGAGTTTCTGCGTGATTCTTTCATCGTTGGTAGTGTTTAAAGGTTCACAACAAGATTTTAGTTGATATGAGGTTTATTACCAAAATTGGGTTGTTTTGAGCAGCTACTGTGATCAAAAAATTTTGCTATGGGTATTTGAGTTATGTGCTATATCCTATGATTGTGTCTTGGGTTATGGTTATGTCTTGATACATCTTATTCAGACTTATACAATGTATAAATGCGAGATTTAGGTCTTATAGGAAATTCTGAATGTTGGAAAATTGGATTCCAAGGTTTATGGGCTAAGGTTAAAGTAATGATCATCCCTTTGTGTGTTGTCCGTACTCTATGGAATAGGGTGATATGGGATCACCCCCGGGTATATACATGGTAAGGTTACACAGTGTTTGACGGCTTAGGACAAACTCTTGGCACGTTCGAGGACGAACGTATGTTTAAGTGAGGGAGAATGTAACGACCAATCGGTCGTTTTGAGCATTTGCACTTTGCTCGGTAGTTTAAGGGCACGAGTAGCTCTGTATGATGTATTAGGACTTGTGTGCAAAATTTGATCTCATTCCGAGATGATTTGATATGTTTCGGCGTGAGTTTTTGGAAGTTGAAAGTTCGAAAGTTCATTAAGTTTTATTCAAGGTGTGTTTCGTTGTTTCGATGTTGTTATGCGTGATTTGAGCCCTCGAGCAAGTCTGTGATATGTAATGAGTCTTGTTGGTATGTTCGTACGGGTCCCGTGGGGCTCGGGTGAGTTTCGGATTCATTTGGGTTATGTTGCGCTCGTTTTTATTATGTTTCGACGTTGTTTCTTCAAGCTTAAATAGTACCACATTGAACAAATAAGCTCCGATTTCTGTTTTGATTGAAGCATTAGATCCGTATCGTAATTACGGATCTGTAGCCAAAAGAATCGTCAAATTTGAACATCGTATGAGGATCTTTATGGTAATTTTACTAAGAATTGGTTGACATACTTTTCAGATTAATTACGAAATTGCCACTGACTTCGTATTTAAAAATCTGCATTATTTCCAAATATTAAAACCAACATATCTCCTTCATTATAAGATTAAATGGAGTGATTCAAAATCCTAACTTGCTTAAATTTCACAGGAATTCCATTGGAGGCATCAAAAGCAAGTTTCGGGATCGTTTGACATATAAAACAAGGCAAAACAGCTGGCAAAAATACTTAATATCGAAGGTTTATTCATTTGGTCATATTTTGAGTTGGGGAGCTCCGATTTAGACAATTTTTGGAGACGATTTTCACCATATGGATTGGGATAAGTGTTCATACTCGATTTTGGTTATCTCTCATGAATCCATCTTTGTTTTTGGCATTCCATTGATAATTTCAAAGTGAAATTTGAGGGTTTTGTCTAAAATTTCATAAAGTGAATTTTTGAGTTTTAAACATCAATTCGGAGTCGAATTTAAGTGAAACTAGTATGTTTGGACTCGTAATTGAATGGGTTATCGGATTTGTGAGTTTTCTCGGGTTCCAAGGTGCGGGCTCGAATTTGACGTTTTGGTCGATTTGGGATTTTTGACTAAAGATTCAACCTTTATCGGTTGGGTTTGTTTCCTTTGGTATTATTTGATGTATTTGAGTTGCTTTTGGCTATTTTCGAACTTTTCGGAGGTTGGTACATGCGGAATGTCATTTTTGGAGCATCGTTTGGCTTGTTGGTATTGGATTTTGCTTTTTCGAGGTAAGTAACTCTTCTAAACTTAGTGTTGAGGGTATGAAACCCCGTAATACGTGTTATGTGAATGGTATTGATGTGAAGCACATGATAGGTGACGGGCGTGTGGGCATGCACCATGTGAATTGGGACTCTTTTGCTTTTATGGCACTGTATAGTGGCCCTACTTTGTTGATATCCGTATTTCCACCAGGTGATAAAGTAGTTATGCCGATACTGTTTGGACCCATAGTGGTCGTTTCTTACTGTCACCTCACTGATTTCATTGATATTTTGTACTCAGTCATATCCATGCATTCATAACATATCTCAGCCTCAGTTATTATTTATTGATACAACATATCATAGTTGTCGGGCTAGTTTCATGACATTGTGAGCCCATGAGTAAGACTAGAGAGATTGATGACTGAGTGAGGCCGAGAACCTGAGTGAGAGTGATATTTTAGGATCGAGCTGCACGCCATAGCATGTTATATTGATTACATTTTTATGGGATCAGGTTGCACGCCGCAATGATATATTGATTAAATTTTATGGGATCGGGCTTCACATCGTAGCGATATAGTGCTTGGCCGAAGGAGACCCTCCGGAGTCTACACACCCCCAGTGAGCGCAATAGATTGTATATATGTAGATCGGGTTGCACGCTGCAATGGGTATTGTACAGCGCTGAGTGATTGAGTGTGCTAAGCATTGAGCATAGTGAGAGGGAATGTGAGACATTGAGATTGAGTACTCTGAGAGTGTGAGTACATGAGCTCATCATCAAGTTGTATTTGTCATGCGTACTTGAGATACATGCATAGAGATGCATTTCCTTCTGCTACCCAGTTTTGGGACATTTATGATTTTACCTGTATCTTGACATGTAGGCATATGACGTGCTTTCTTCATGCTATCTGAAAATGAAACATCTTACTTATTGTTGAAATGATTTTTGGGAAAAATCACAATTTTCAAACTTACTTGTATTTTTGGCATTTTCGGTAAGAGATTTGGGTTTTCACTGAGATACTTGAAAAGCATGCCTATTTTCTATAATTGTGAACGAGCTGAGCATTTTATTTCTGACATACCTATTTTATTACTTGTATTATGTTGTTATGAACTGTTGTGGATTATTGGTATTGGACCCAACCTTTGTGTTAGCTACTGAGTACATGGGGTCGGTTATACTCATAGTACACTTCTGCACCTTGCATGCAGATGTTGGTTGTTGATGTTGCTGTATTCGATGGGAGCTAGATTTAAGATGTACTTGTGTCCCGGTTGTAGGTGCCTTTTGTTCGTGGTAGCCTTAGATCTATAAAACTCGGTTTATGTACTTTTCAAACAGACTATGTATTTTTTTTATTTCAGCTTTGTAAACTCTATTCTTAGAAGCTCATAATTTGTACTACCAGTCCTTGGGAAATGTATAGGATTTAGATATTTTCTTTTGCTAAATTGTCTTATTAAATTTCATTGGAATGGGATAGTTGTTAATGACTTACCTAGCAGGTTAGGCCAGGTGCCATCACGACTAGTTGAATTTTTGGTCTTGACATCAGGTCCGGGCCCTATTGGGATATAATAATAAGACAAATGATTTAATAAAAATGAAGAAAGATGGAGAATTTTACAGAAAGAATTCACAGAGAGATAACAACACAACACAAAGAGATAAATAACAGGGGCACTCCCGAGATACCATCTCATAGTCCCAAAAGTAAATACTCAAAAGGGGATCTCCCGAGATACCGTCTCCTAGTACCAAAAGTAAATATGCAAGGAGATCTCCCGAGGTACCGCCTCATAGTCTCAAAAGTAAATGTGCAGGGGGGAGTTCCCGAGGTACCGCCTCGTAGTACCAAAAGTAAATGTGTTGGGGGATCTCTCGAGGTACCACCTCGTAGTCCCAAAAGTAAACACACAGCTTAATTCAGTGGAAAAAAGCAATTTACAGCAAGAATTCTACAACTAAGGTTGATATAAATCAAGTAAAGGCAGGAATTCCACTAAACATGTTGTACATATTTCAAATAAGCATTTAAGACACGTAGACATGCGAAATTAAAAACAAGATAACTACATGTGTTGGTATAACTCAATTAAGGTGTAACCGGCTACTACTCAGTGAAAAAATCGGATTTTACAACAATTAGCCCATGTACAAACTCGTCACCTCGCGTACACGGCACTCACATATCACAGAAATATCACAACGGTACCAATCCTAAGGAAATTTTCCCCACACAAGGTTAGGCAAGCCACTTACCTCAAACTAAGCTCAATCAATCAATAAGAATGTCCTTTCCTCGATTATCCGACTCCGAATGGCCCAAATCTAGCCAAAATAATTACATACCATAAATACAAATATAATACACTAATCTAATTAATGAAATCATGACTTTAACAAGAATTTCGGAAATCATCCTAAAAAGTCGACCCGGGCTCACGTCTCAGTATCGGGTAAAAGTCACGAAATACGAATACCCATTCAACCACGAGTTCACTCTTACCCAAATTACTCAAATCCGATGTCAAAATCCCAATCAAAACTCAAACATTTGGTTGAAGAACTTTTCCCATTTTCCCCAATTTTCTCAACCCAAATCCGAAATTAAAGGATGGAATCAACAATAGATTAATGGAATATAACCATAAATGAGTCAAGAATCATTACCCAATAGCTTCCTCTGAAAAATCCCCCAAAATTTCATCCAAATCCGAGCTCTTTATCTCAAGTTTTGATAAAAATGGCCTAGCCCTCATTTTTGAAATGTTTATACTGCCTAGTGATCTCTTCTTCGCGAACGCAGAAAAACCCTTGCGTTCGCGAAGAAAAAAATTGCTTAGTCCAAAATTCTTCATCACAAACACAACGCTTACGCGGGACCATCATCGCAAACGCGTAGGCAAATTGCTTGGAGACTCACTTGACCAGCTTCCGCTATGTGAACGCGGGACCCTCGTCGCGAACGCGTAGACTTGTTACCTCAGAGCTTCGCGAATGCAGGACCTTCATCATGAACACGAAGCACAAATCCCCTCCTATCTGCAGTTCCTCTTTGCAAACGCGGAACTCCCCTCGCGAACGCGAAGAAGGAAACCAGGAACTGGAAACACCAGAAATTGCTGCAACTTCAACAAGTCCAAATTGATCTGCTAACAACCCGGAATCCACTTGAGGCCCCTGGACTTCAACCAAACATACCAACAAGTCCTAAAACATCATACAAACTTAGTCGAGCCCTCAAATCACATCAAACAATGCTAAAACATACATCACCCTCCAATTCAAACTTAATGAACTTTGAAACTTCAAACTTCTACAACCGATGCCAAAACCTATCAAAGCTTGTCTGATTGACCCCAAATTTAGCACACAAGTCATAATTGACATTACGGACCTACTCCAACTTCAGGAATCAGAATTCGACCCCAATATCAAAAAGTCCACTTCCGGTCAAACTTCTCAAAAATTCAACTTTCGCCATTTCAAGCCTAATTCAGTTATAGACCTCCAAAGCACAATCCAGACACGCACTTAAGCCCAAAATCAACCAACGGAGCTAAGGAACTGACGAAACTCCATTCCGGAGTCGCCTTCACATAGTTCCAACTACAGTTAAAATCCTAGAACTTAAGCTTCCATTTTAGGGACCAAGTGTCCCAAATCACTCCGAAACCACAAACAGAACCTCCCGGCAAGTCACATAAGCAGAAAAAGATACGGGGAAAGCAGTAAATAGGGGATCAGAGCTATTATTCTCAAAATGACCGGCTGGGTCATTACAATAATTGTCTTTTTATTACGATTTTTCCATAAGCTGGCTACCAAATTAATAACTTTTAAAATAGGGTACAGGTTAAAAGGTGGCACAAATATAGGGTAAGACTTCAAATGGCCCCAATTAATTGAACATGTTATTTTCTGTCGTTTAATGGGCCAGGTTGTAATGGAGTGGTGGCTAAATTACTATAGGGCTAAGAAAATCAAACTTTGACCCAACAACGTTAAACTTTTAAGGTTAAAAAGGTAGAAAATGACACCAAACATTGATCCAATATTATTAAACTATTTTAAGGTTAGGAAAATTTCGAAATTGACACCTAACAGCCGGTTGTAACATCCCTAGATAAAATATACTTATTTTTTAAAAAATATTTAAAGGTTACTAGTTTTGACAAGCTTTATAATGGACTTCATCCTCATGCTGCTATTGTTGCTTCTAGTTCAGGCCTTCGAGGTCTGTGGTTAGGCTCTACCAAGCCTAGTTGTCACTGAAAGACAGATTGAACTGAGGAATAAAGGTATTTTATTTCCTCATATTTTGACTCATCTTTTATTTTCTTCAATCTTCATACATCATTATAAAATTAAGAAATTCAGTTTTATTTAATAATTAAGTTTAACTCTTATATGATGTTTTTCACAATCAAACTTATCTTCGATATTAGTTCTAACTTTTCTTTGCTAAATTAAAATTGATATTAATGCTTCTTTCGCCATAGACTCAATTTTAATTAAAATATGTAATGGCAGGGGCTGGTATGTTTCTTTATCTTTTATTTTGGTGGACTCAAATTCAACTTTGGTATTAATTTGGTAATTTTATGATTACAGTAGTCACATACAACTTGTTTGAATGGTTATTACTAGGGGTGTACATGGACGGACGGGGTTGGTTCAGTTTTATCAAAACCAAACCAAACCAACTATGTCGGTTTGGATTGGTTCGGTTTTATCGGGGTTTTTCCTACTTTGTTAAAGTTTTGATAAGTAAATATATATTTAGTAAAATTCGAAAAAACAAACAAACATATGATCTATAAAAATATTCTTATGGGAGAATTTTCTTAGTAACACATGATAGTTATTTTTTTAGTCGTCTAACAATAATTTTTTATTGATGTACGCTTCCAAGGTTAACCGAATTTAATAATTCAACATAAAATTCAATATAATACTAAATAATGATATGTTCTATTTAGTTTTAACTTATTAAAATAACATTTCAAATTCGAAAAAGATATAAGAATTTAATAGACCTTGACATATGAACAAGGAAGAACAAAGAGATTGACGCATTTCAATAACACTTGATAAAAGTGATGGTACAACTCATTATTTTTCACGACCCAAAAACTCCCTCCATGAAACGTCGTGACGGCACATAGTCTCTATGACTAGGTATGCCTAACAAATTGCGAAAATAACAAAAATAAAAATAAAACTCAACCACTAACTGCAATAGATAACTGAATAACCGGTGATAATGCCGCTCGGCATGTACAATAACCAATACTCTAGAAAATACACAGTTTTTCCAAAATCCTGAACATCGTAAGTCACAAGCTACAGAAAGGAAATAGTATCTCTATACACCAAAATCTAATAAAAAGGAAATACATAAAGTGTTTGACATAGGGAAGAATAGAGAGGGACTCTGAGGTCTGCGGACGGGGCAGGTATACCTTGAAATCTCCAAACTGCCTCTGCTTAATGATAATGTGGCTAATAATGGGCACCTGGATCTGCACACAAAACATGTGCAGAAGAGTAGCATAGGTACACCACAATGGTCATATGCAGGGAGAATTCCCGAGATACCACCTCGTAGTCTCAAAGTAAATATACAGGGAGAACTCCCGAGGTACCGCCTCGTAGTCTCAAAAGTAAATGTGCAGTGAGAACGTCCGAGGTACCGCCTCGTAGTCTCAAAAGTAAACACACAGTTCAAACCGATAAATACAAAAGTCAACAGCAAGAATTCTACAGTTAAGAATGATAAAGAACAAGGAAAACAGGAAATAAACTAGGCATGCTGCACAAAGTTCAAATGAGCAGTTAAAGCACGTAGACATGCGATATTAAACTAAACAGGATAACTACACATGTTGGTATAACTCAATTAAGAATGAAAATAGGTTACTACTCAGTAAAATTGGGTTTTTACAACAAATAGACTGTGTATGAACTTGTCACCTTGCGTACACGACACTCACATATCGCAACAGTACCAAATCCTAAAGGGATTTCCTCAACACAAGGTTAGGCGAGTTACTTACCTCGAGCCTAGCTCAAATAAATCTGTAAGAATGCCTTTTCATCGATTATCCGACTCCGAATGGCCCAAATCTAGCCAAACACAATTGCATATCATAAATACAACTATATTAGACTAAGCTAATTAATTAAATCAAGACTTTAAAATTTGAAAATCGCCCTAAAAAGCCTCCTCGGGCCCACGTCTCGAAATCGGGTGAAAGTCACAAAATATGAATAACCATTCACTCACGAGTTTACTCGTGCTAAAATTATCCAAATACGATATCAAAATCCGAATCAAATCTCAAAAAACTTAGTTAAAGAACTTCCAACCTTCCCCCCCCCCTAATTTCTCACCCAAATTCCTTAATTTAATGATGAAATAACCTTAGATTAATGGAATGCAATCATAAACGAGTTAGGAATTATTACCCAAAAGTTCTCTCTGAAAAATCCTTGAATTATCGCCTCAATCCGAGCTCTCAAAGTCCCAAATATGAAAATGGGATAAAACCCTCGAACATGACCCTTTTCTGCCCAGTGATTCCGCATCTACGGGCCTCTCAGTCGCACCTGCGACACCGCACCTGCGGAAATTCCATCGCAGTTGTGGATTCCACTTTAAGTTCAAAATTCCGCTTCTGCGGACCAGGGATCGCACATGCGAGCCCCCTTCTACGGATGACCTTCCGCATCTGCAACCCTGCCCTAGGCCGCCCATTTTCTCTTCTGCGGCCACTTCTCCGCATCTGCGGATGCGCAGATGTGGCTCCCTTTTTGCACCTGCGTCCCTAGCTGGGCCAAGCCAGCCTCGCACCTGCAGCCACACGCTCGCTCCTGCGAGTCTGCATCTGCGACCAACCCCACTGTAGGTGCGGTGACACCAGAACAACAGTGCTTCAGCAATTTACACAAGTCAAATTTCAATCCGTTAAGCATCTGAAACTCACCTGAGGCCCCCGGGACCTCAATTAAATATACCAATCAGTCCTAAAACACCATACCAACTTAGTCGATCTCTCAAATCACATCAAACAACACTAAAAACACGAATCACCCTCCAATTCAAACTTAATGAACCCTTTTAAAGGAGAACAAGAAGAACAACAATGAACTTAAAACTAATGAAGGAGATCTGCAACTTGAACATTGAAACTTCAAACTTCTATAACCGATGCCGAAACATATCAAACCACGTCCAATTGACCTCCAATTTTGCACGCAAGTCATATTCAATATTACGGACCTATTCCAACTTCCGAAATCATAATCCGACCCCGATCAAAAAGTCCACTACCGGTCAAACTTCCCAAAAATTCTACTTTCTCCATTTCAAGTCTAATTCAGCTACGAACCTTAAAAACACAATCTGAACACGCTCCTATGTCCAAAATCACCCAGAGCTAGCGCAACTGATGAAACTCCATTCCGGAGTCATTTTCACACAATTCCATCTACGGTCAAAAATCCTAGAACTTAAGCTTTCGTTTTAGGGACTAAGTGTTCCAAAACACTCCGAAACCACAAAAAAACCTCCTGACAATCACATAAGCAGAAAAATATACGGAGGAAGCAGTAAATAGGAGATCAAGGTTAATACTCTCAAAACGACCGGTCGGGTTGTTACATCTTCCCCTCTTACGACAATCGTTCATCCTCAAATGAGTATAGAGACATACCTGAAGTGGTGAAAAGATAAGGATAACGGTTGCACATATCATGCTCGGTCTCGTAAGTCACCTCCTCGACCGGTTGAACCCTCCATTGAACTTTTACGGAAGCAATCTTCTTTGACCTCAACTTTCGAACCTGCCAGTCCAAGCCACCAGCTCCTCAACATAAGATAAATCCTTATCCAATTGGACTGTGGTGAAATCCAACACATAAGACAGATCGTCGTGATACTTTCGGAGCATAGAAACATGGAATACTATATGAACCGCTGCAAAATTGGGAGGCAAGGCAAGCTCATAAGCAACCTCCCCAACACGCCGCAACACCTCAAATGGGCTGATAAACCTTGGGCTCAGCTTGCCCTTCTTTCCAAATCTCATAATACCTTCATGGGTGACACCCGGAGCAGGACCCGCTCTCCAGCCATGAACGCCATATCCTGAACCTTCCGATCCGCGTAATTTTCTGTCTGGACTGGGCTGTGTGAAGTCGATCCTGAATCACTTTGGCCTTCTCCAGAGCATCCTGAACCAAGTACATACCCAATAATCTAGCCTCACCCAGCTCGAACCAACCCACTGGAGATCGACACCGCCTATCATACAGAGCCTCATATGGCGCCATCTGGATGCTCAACTGATAATTGTTGTTGTAGGCAAACTCCACAAGTGGCAAGAACTGATCCCACGAACCTCCAAACTCCTTCACACACGCACAGAGTAAATCCTCCAATATATGAATAATGTGCTCGGACTGACCATGCGTCTCAGGGTGAAATGTTGTGCTCAGCTCCACTCGAGTGCCCAACTCATGCTGTATAGCCCTCCAGAACCGTGATGTAAACTGCGTACCCCGGTCAGAGATGATGGATACCGGCACGCCATGAATCCTGACGATCTCGTGGATATAAACTCGAGCCAACTGCTTGAAAGAATAAGTAGTCATCACAGGAATGAAATGAGCTGACTTGGTCAGCCTATCCATAGTCACCCAAACTGCATCAAACTTCCGCTGAGTCTGTGGAAGCCCAATAACGAATCCATAGTGATCCGCTCCCATTTCCACTCTGCAATCTCTAACTTCTGAAGTAACCCACCTGGCCGTTGATTCTCATACTTCACTTGCTGGCAATTTAAACACCGAGCTACATACTCCCCACTATGTCCTTCTTCATTCCCCTTTACTATTAATGCTGCCTCAAGTCCTAATACATCTTCGTGGCACCCCGATGAATGGGGTACCGCAAATTGTGAGACTCCTAGAGAATCAACTCAGACAAACCATCCACATTGGGCACACATAGCCTGCCCTGCATCCTCAATGCACCATCATCCCCAATAGTGACCTCCTTAGCATCATCGTGCTGGACCTTATCCTTAAGGACAAACAAATGGGGGTCATCATACTAACGCTCCCGGATACGATCATAAAGAGAAGACCGAGAGACCACGCAAGCCAATACTCGACTCAGCTCAGAAATATAAGCTGGCTGGATAAGTCCTGAACATCCAACGACATGGGCCTCTCTACTGCTAGTAGATATGCTAAGCTCCCCAAACTCTCTGCCCGGCGACTCAAAGCATCGGCCACCACTTTGGTTTATCCTAGATGGTACAAAATAGTGATATCATAGTCCTTAAGCAGCTCGAACCACCTCCACTGATGCAAGTTAAGTTCCTTTTGCTTGAACAGGTGTTGCAAACTCTGATGATCAGTGTAAATCTCACAAGGGACATTGTACAAATAGTGCAGCCAAATCTTCAAGGCATGAACAATAGCTGCTAACTCAAGGTCGTGGACATGATAGTTCTTTTCATTCACCTTCAGTTGTCTAGACGTGTAGACAATCACCCTACCGTCCTGCATCAGCACCGCACTGAGACCAATCCGCGACGCATCACAATATACAGTATAAAACCCTTAACCTATAGACAATACCAATATTGGGGTTTTAGTCAAAGTTGTCTTGAGCTTCTAAAAGCTCTCCTCACACTCCTCTGTCCACCTGAACGGAGCACCCTTCTAGGTCAGCCTGCTCATAGGTGCTGCAATAGATGGGAAACCCCGGCAAACCAAGAAAACTCCGGATCTCCGTAGCTGGGGGGTCTAGGCTAACTCTGCATTGTTTCCACCTTCGTCGGATCCACCTTGAACTCACCACTCGATACCATATGACCCAAGAATGCCATTGAGTCTAGCCAAAACTCACACTTAGAAAATTTTGCACATCACTTCTTTTCTCTGAAGGTCTGGAGCACAGTCCTCATGTGCTACTCATGATCCTCCCGAGTCCGGGAGTACACCAGAATGTCGTCAATAAACACAATGAAGAATGAGTCAATATAGGGCCGAAACACACTATGCATCAAGTGCATAAATGTTGTTGGGGCATTGGTCAGCCCAAAAGACATCATAGGAACTCGTAGTGACCATACCGAGTCCTGAAAGTAGTCTTTGGGATATCTGGCACCCGAATCTTCAACTGATGATAGCCTGAACGTAAGTCAATCTTGGAAAACACCCTGGAACCCTGTAACTGATCACATAAGTCATCAATACGAGGCAATGAATATATGTTCTTAATTGTAACTTTGTTCAGCTGGTGATAATCAATGCGCAAACACATAGAACCATCCTTTTTCTTTACAAACAAGACCGGAGCACCCCAAGGTGACATTGGGACGAATGAATCCCTTATCAAGCAACTCCTGTAACTGCTCCTTCAACTCAAGAGAATCCATACGACATGGAGGAACAGAAATGGGCTGAGTGCGCGGCAACAAATCAATGCCAAAATTAATATCTCTGTCGGGCGGCATGCCCGGAGATCAGCTGGAAACACATCTGGAATGTCCCTCACTACTAGAACTGAGTCAACTGTAGGGGTATCAGTACTAACATCTCTCAGATAAGCTAGATACGTGGCAGACCCCTTCTCAATGATTTGTTGAGATTTAAGAAATGAAATAACTCTGTTGGGAGTATACTCTAAGGTACCCCTCCACTCTAATCGCGGTAATCCTAGCATAGCCAGCGTCACGATCTTAGCATGACAATAAAGAATAGCATAATGGGGTGACAACCAGTCCATGTCCTAGATAACATCAAAGTATACTATACTGAGCAATAATAAATCAGCTTTGGTATCAATACCACTAAGAACAACCAAACATGACCAATACACAAGGTCCACAATAAGAGAATCTCCCACAGGTATAGACACATAAATAGGATAACTCAAAGAATCACGAGATACGCTCAAATACGGGGCAAAATAAGAGGACGCATAGGAATAAGTAGAGACTAGATCAAATAAGACCGACGCATCTCTATGACAGACCGGAACAATACATGTAATGACAGATTCGGAAGCAACTGCCTCTATACGATCCAGAAGGGCATAATATCTGGCTTAGCCTCCCCCTCTAGGGCGACCTCGACCTCCCCGACCTCCACCTCGAGCTGGCTGAGCAGGTGGGGCGGTAGCTGGTGCTGGAATCATAGCCTTAGTACTTGGTGGAGCACGCGGTGGCTGAGAAGTCTGTGGAGGTGCACCCCTCCTAAGCTTAGGGCAATCCCTCACCATATGGAGAGTGTCGCCACACTCAAAAAAAGCTCTCGGAGGCGTGCTGCTGTGACTGGCACGGGCCAGGCCTGTTGGAGTGGCCGCTAAAAGCATCCCGAGCAGGAGGTACACTAAATACAGGCGGTGCATAATAAGGCTCATGGGGCCTAGAAGGGGCAGGAATACCAATGGTGGCTGGAAGAGCTGAATGAACGATGCGACTCACATAACCCCTACCATGTCGAACTACAGTTAGGGCACGAGTACCACTCTCTCGGGACCTCTTGGCTTCCCTCTCCTCTCTATCCCGAGCGAGCATACCCTCCAATATCCAAGCAATACTCATAACCTGCTGGTAAGAAATATCCATCTCCAACTCCCTGTCCATGCTAATCCTGATACTGGGGTGGAGTCCCTAAATAAACCGACGAACCCTCTCTCGAACTGCGGCAACCAAGGCCGGTGCATGTCGGGCCAAATCACTGAAGCAAACTGCATACTCTGACACAGTCATAGAACCCTGGCGCAGCTGCTCAAACTCCGCATGACATGCGTCTCTGAGGCTTTGAGGAACATACACCCTCAAAAACATGCCCGAGAAATCAGTCCATGTAAGTGAAGCTGCCTCAGCCTGACCACTCAACTCATAAGCACGCCACCACTAATAGGCTGCTCCTCTAAGCTGGAATGTAGTAAAAGAAACCCCACTCGACTCCGCTACGCTCATAGTACGGAGAATACAGTGACACTCCTCCAAAAAATGCTAGGCATCACCTGTCACCAATCCACTGAAGTTAGAAGGGTGGTACTTTTTGTACCTCTCAAGTCTGAGCTGCTCCACCTCATAAGTTGTTGCACTAGCCTCGTGCTGAATCGAAGCTACCGGCTGCATCAATATAATCTCTGGGACCTGGTCGACCTGAACCCGCTGCTCTAGGGTACGAGCTGTGGGAGTCTGTGATCTTCCCCTGTCCTGAGATGTGGCAGGAGCAAGCAGAATCAAGCCAACCTTAGCTAAGGTGCTGAACATGCTCATGAATTGGGCTAGTGTGTCCTGGAGGGCAGAAGGTTTGATGCAGCAACAGGTACCTCAGATGCCTGCCCTCCAGCTGGAGCTACTGGGGGCTCCTCTATGGCAGCTCGTGCGGGTGCTCTGGCTGCACTGCATGGACGTCCTCGGCCTCTACCCCGGTCTCTCGCGGCTCTAGTAGGGGCGCGGGTCGCTGTTCATCAGATCCACTTGTACATGTCCTTATCATCTATGAGAGAGTATAATACATAAGTTTAGAATTTTAAAGTCAACAAAGTTCCGCACCACAAGGAATCAAAGAAATGTAATTTTTCCTAACAGCTCCATAGCCTCCAGAAGATAAGTGCAGACGCCTCCGTACCGATCCACGAGACTCTAATAAACCGGCTTATGACTCATAACACATATGAACCTAGAGCTCTAATACCAACTTGTCACGACCCCAAAACTCCCTCCGTGAAACATCGCGACGGCACCTAGTCTCTACGACTAGGTAAGCCTAACAAATTGCAGAAATAACAAAAATGAAAATATTACTCAACCACTAACTGCAATAGATAACTGAATAACCGGTAATAATACCGCTCGACATGTTCAATAACCAATACTCTAGAAAATACATAGTCTTCCCAAAATTCGGAACATCGTATTTTACAAGCTACATAAAGAAAATAGTATCATTATACACCAAAGTCTAATAAAAAGGAAATACAGAAAGTGTTTGACATAGTGTCACGAACCAAAATTCCCTCCGTAAAAAATCATGACGGCACCTAATCTCTACGACTAGGTAAGCCTACAAATTGCGGAAAAATAACAAAATGAAGGTAAAACTTAACAACTAACAACAATAGATAATTGAATAACTGATAACAATGTCGCTCGACATGTACATTAACCAATACTATAGAAATTCATAGTCTTCCCAAAACCCATAATATCGTAAGTCACAAGCTATAGAGGAAAGATAGTATCTCTATACACTAGAGTCTAATAAAAGAAATATAGAAGGTATTTGACATAGAGCAGAGGAGAAGGGGACTACGAGGTCTGTAGACACGGCAAATATACCTTGAAGTCTCCAAAGCTAACTCTGCTCACTAATAATGTGACTGATATAGAGAACCTGGATCTGCACACAAAACATGTGCAAAAGAGTAGCATGAGTACACCATAATGGTACCCAGTAAGTGCCAAGCCTAACCTCGGTCGAGTAGTGACGAGGTCAGGTCAGGCCCACTGGTATCTAATAAATAAAGTAGGAGAATATAACAGTATAATAAGTGACTGGAATTTAACAAAAGGAAAACACAGCAAATAGCAGCACAGTACACAAGGGATAAACAATAGGGGATCTCCCGAGATACCGTCTCGTAGTCCCAAAGTAAATATGCATGGAGAACTCCCGAGGTACCGCCTCGTAGTCTCAAAAGTAAATATACAGGGAGAACTTTCGAGGTACCGCTTCGTAGTCTCAAAAGTAAATGTATAGGGAGAACTCCCGAGGTACCGCCTCATAGTCTCAAAAGTAAACACACATCTCAAAGGACTGATAAAAAACAAGGGAAAATATGAAATCAACTAGGCATGCTGCACAGAGTTCAAATAAGCAGTTAAAGCACGTAGACATGCTATATTAGACTAAACAGGATAACTACACATGTTGGTATAACTCAATTAAGAATGAAAACAGGTTACTACTCAGTAAAATAAGTTTTTTACAACAAATAGCCCATGTACGCACTCATCACCTCGCATACACGGCGCTCACATATCACAACAATTCCAAATCCTAAGGGGATTCCCCCCACAAGGTTAGGCAAGACACTTACCTCAAACCAAGCTCAATTCAATCCGTAAGATGATTTTTCCTCGATTATCCGACTCCGGATGGCCCAAATCTAGCCAAACACAATTACATATCATAAATACAACTATATTAGACTAAGCTAATTAATGAAATCAAGACTTTAACAAGAAATTCAAAAATCACCCTAAAAAGCCTCCCCGGACCCACGTCTCGGAATCAGGTAAAAGTCACAAAATATGGACACCCATTCACTCACGAGTTTACTTGTACCGAAATTATCAAATCCTATATCAAAATCCCAATCAAAATTCAAAAACTTAGTTGAAGAACTTCCAACCTCCCCCCCCCCCCCCCCCCCCCCCCACCAAATTTCTAATCCAAATTCCTTAATTTAATGATGAAATCAACTATATATTAATGGAATATAATCATAAATGAGTTAGGGATCGTTACTCTAAAGTTCTCTCTAAAAAATCCTTGAATTATCGCCTTAATCTGAGCTCTAAAGTCCCAAAATTAAAAATTGGATAAAACCCTCGAACATGGTCATTTTCTGCCAAGCAATTTTGTATCTGCGGGCCTCCCAGTCACACCTGCGGAAATTCCATCGCAGGTGTGGATTCCACTTAAAGTCCAAAATTTTGCTTCTGCGGACCAGGGCTCGCACCTGCAGACCCGCTTCTGCGGATGACCTTCTGCATCTGTGACCTTGCCCCAGGCCACCCACTTTCGCTTCTACGGTCACTTCTACGCATCTGCGGATGCGCTGATGCGACTCCCTTTTCGCACCTGCATCCCCAGCTCCAAGCCATCCTCGCACCTGCGGCCACACGCTATCTCCTGCGAGTCCGCATCTGCGGCCAACCCTACCACAGGTGCGGTGACACCAGAATAACAGTGCTTCAGCAATTTACACAAGTCAAATTTCAATCCGTTAAGCATCCGAAACTCACCCGAGGCCCCCGAGACCTCAACTAAATATACCAACCAGTCCTAAAACACTATACCAACTTAGTCGATCTCTCAAATCACATCAAACAATGCTAAAAACATGAATCACCCTCCAATTCAAACATAATAAACTTTGAAACTCAAACTTCTACAACCGATGCCGAAACCTATCAAACCACGTCTGATTGACCTCAAATTTTGCACACAAGTCATATTCAACATTACAGACCTACTCCAACTTATGGAATCAAAATTCGACCCCGATATCAAAAAGTCCACTACCGGTCAAACTTCCCAAAAATTCCACTTTCACCATTTCAAGCCTAATTGAACTACAGACCTCCAAAACACAATCCGAACATGCTCCTAAGTCCAAAATCACCCAACGAAGTTAACAGAATCGACGATACTCCATTCCAGAGTCTTCTTCACACAGTTCCAACTACGGTAAAAAATCCTAGAACTTAAGCTTCCGTTTTAGGGACTAAGTGTCCCAAAACACTCCGAAACCACAAATAAACCTCCCGACAAGTCGCATAAGCAGAAAAAGATACGAGGAAGCAGTAAATAGGGGATCAGGGCTAATACTCTCAAAACGACCGACCGAGTCGTTACATTATTTGAAGTAAATAAAGACGAAGCACTTCTTATTCTATTAAATATTACACTCCATAAGAGAATTCAAAATATTTCTAGACATTTTTTTTAAAAAAAGTTCTATATAAAGTCATAAAAATATATATGAAAATTATAAATATTGATATAGCGGTTCCATTCGATTTTTTTTTACTCAATACCATACCAAATCAATTCAAATCAAACCAAACCTAATCAAATTTTTTTAATAAGTTTGGTTTGACTTTTCGATTTGGTGCGATTTTCTGAATGCCCCTAGTTATTATATACCATTTCATAATATATCGTATTATATTGTATTGTATTATTTAATTAGATTATGATGTCATCCATCAACAATAAACTTACAGTATTACAAAAAATATATATAATAAATTTAAAATATAAAAAGATAGAATAAAATACAAATTTAATTATGCTAGAAAAAAATAATGATATACATAAAGTAATACTTTAACAGCTTGTTTGGATGCTTGTTACCTGTTGTATTGTATCGTATTGTTACTTTAAATACAATATTTATTTTGATTGTTACTTACATCTTGTTTGGATTGTTGTTACATGTTGTTCATAATGTATCATATTGTATTGTACTGTATGATGAATACAAGATTTGATAGATTGTGTCGTTTGACGTCGTTTCATGATGTCACCCACCAACAATATGAAGAATAAACTTGCAACATTGCTAAGGAAAAATAGGATACAAAATAGAATTATTACATAAAAAAAGTAGAATAAAGGATAAAATATATTTATTTAATAATAAGGAAGGGGAAATACGAGAGAAAAAAGCAAGAAAACGATGCCATCACACCAAATCCGTCGTTTCATAAAGGGACACTTTTTGTCGTTACGTAACGATGAATTTAACGATACAATACAATGGAATTTAAGTAACAATCAAAACAAATATCGTATCTAAAGTAACAATACGATAGGTAACAACCATCCAAACACGCTGTAAATTTTATTGTATTGTATCGTTGAATCCGTCATTACGTAACGACGAAAACTGTCACTTTATGGAACGATCGATTCGGTGTGGTCGCGTCATTTTTTTATTTTTTTTCTTATCTTGCTCTCTTTTATTATGGAAAAAAATTAAATTTTATTCTTTACCATACCTTTTTATACAAAAATATTATCTCTTACCTTACTTTTTATTTATAATATTGCAAATTTATTATTTATATTGTTGGTGCATAACATTGATTGTTGTTATTGTTGGTGGTGCATAATATTATGAAACAATGAAAAATAATACAGCGTGTCCAAATATTATATGCATCAGGACGATATAATCTACCATACATAGTAATTATTGAGACCGCGGTAACAATATGGTACAATAAAATTTAGGCAAGCATATAAGCAACATGTGAGTAGGAACCCGAGAAAGATTAGTAGCGCCGCGAAAGATAGCCTAAGCCCAACTCTGCGCGTTATCCTCCTCCACTTAAAACAGTTCCACTCAACCAGCACTTCATTTGGTAATGGCGAGAATGGCTTGCTCTCACCTTCTTCCTTCCATGGCAGTTCCGCTCAAGTCTTCTCTCTTCAATACCGCTTTAAGACTCTCGGAACCCGCGCATCGTGTGTTACTCATCAAAAGGCGCTTCTCCGTTGCTAAGATAAGCATGAGTTTGCGAGCCGGCATCGTTGGCCTTCCCAATGTCGGCAAGTCCACGCTGTTTAACGCCGTTGTAAGTTTGTTTACTTTCTATCTTTCCTTCACGTGAATGTATACCACATATTTGTAGAAATGCCGGTTATGCAATTAATGCTCAGAAACTGGACGTAGAAGCTTAGAAATTGAACTACAAGTACAGTGTATAACGCGCATAAATACTTGGAAATTTTCCTTAACTAGATGTTTACTGGAGTTTAGTTACTGGTGCTTCTAATAGAAGGAAATGAAGGTAGATGCAGTTAATTGAAAATTGGATAGCGGTTCAACACCTAGTCCAGGATTTGAAGTTTATAGGTTCCTACATCAACCTCAAATTATAATAACGTGGTTCATAGTCAAATATTTATAGTAGATATTTAGTGGATTTCTTAATATATATATATATATATATATATATATATATATATATATATATATATATATATATCTCATAAATGCATACTGTATATCTGTATGAATTATTTGCTAGCCAGAGGGATTCTAACTGAGGTTTTGAGTTGATAATTGTGTTACTAGTTCTGCATGCTGGAAAAACTTAATTGCAGAATTTCTGTATTTACTTGCATTCTGTGGATTGAGTGGCTGTCAAAGCTAGATATTGATGATTATCTTTATTGGAGTTCAATATCATAGCTCGAGGAGTTGGGTGTTTCAAGTCTTAAACCAGCAAAATTCTAGTGTTACTTCTTTTTATGGTTGTTATGTAGATCACGCTGCGTCTTAAACTTCAAGCATCTCCGGAACCCTCTAGCATTAACTGATAGAACTTTTTATGCAATTATTATCAATGCTATTATTCCCCACTTGTGGGACTACACTGGATATGTTGTTGATGTTGTTGTTATTACTTATATTGATTGCTAATTAGTTGGTCCATATGTGTTTGACAGTTCTTTAATTTTTGTTCGGTAATAAGTGTCAGTTGCATATGTACTACTATCAATATGTTACTGTGCTCTATTCTATGTGAATTCCAGTCTGAATAGCTAACAAATGATAACATATGCTGGAAACTTAATACTGTAGCTAGTGGAGTTTGCTGTCAGATAACTCCTTTAATTATCTGCTGGTATGTTTGCAGTTGGTCACTTATCCTAATCTCCATTACACACCATTATGTTCTTGCAGGTTGAGAATGGGAAGGCTCAGGCTGCCAATTTTCCATTTTGCACAATTGAGCCAAATGTAGGGATTGTTGCTGTTCCTGATACACGTCTCAATGTTCTTTCTGATCTAAGCAAATCCAAACGAGCAATCCCAGCGTCAATAGAGTTTGTTGATATAGCTGGGCTTGTGAAGGGAGCCAGTCAAGGGGAGGTTTATTCTCAATACCTAAGTTTCTAGCATCAATTAATATAAGTCAATCTTTTTACTTATTGTATCCTTGCATCGGCGTTTTATAAATTGAAGATAAGACAATAGCTTTATAAAAATTTCTATGGCAGGGCCTGGGGAATAAGTTCTTGTCGCATATTCGTGAAGTGGACTCCATACTTCAGGTTTTATATACTTTCAAGTGCCTTTGTCATTATTATCTATAATCTTGTTCTATGTTGAATTTCTTGTTACTTTTATAGATCCCACTTCTGTGGAAGTAATGATGAATCTATGTGATTGACATTATTGAAGAGTGGGACTTGATCCTGGTATAAAGATGAGAAAAAAATATTAAAATATAGATCCTCATGTATCCCTTTTTGATAATAAATGAACAAATTTCTTTTCCACCAGGCAACATCCTTTTTTTTGTTGAAGTGGAATATCATTAATAAAGGCACCAAGAAGATGCAAAGTTTACAAAGAAACAGAAGGTATCAGCCCAAAATATAACAAACAAAAAATCTATCATAAGACTAAGGAGCTGATAAAGTTCAAAAAAGATTCAGGGTTATAAACAGAGATTAACCCAGCTAAAAAGATTAACTAAGCATTTGGTTTTAAGTGAATGATTGACAGTTGAAACCCCACCAAAGCATCTGTGATTCCTTTCAGTCCATATGCACCACAAAATACAAGCAGGAACCATAGGCCAGATGTTTTTGATGGTTTTCTCAACTTTTCATGAGCACCAACTCACCAAAGCTTCCGTGACACTGCATGGCATAGACCAATGCAGACCAAAAGTATTAGGAACATGTTCCACATGTCTGTTGCAACTGAGCAGTGAAGAAACAAATGGTTAATTGTCTCTGACTTGGAGAGGCATCTTTAACACCTATTAGGTAGTTGAAAATTTCTCGAAACGAGATTGTCCTGTGTTAAGTAAGCACCCTTTAGAGTGATCTAGCTAAAGCAGGTAACTTTTGGTAGCAACTTAGTTCTCCAGATTACTTCTCAAGGCCATTGATCAATCATTTCTTTGTTGGAGCTCAAGTGGGAGTGGCCTGCTTTGACTGAGTAAGTGCCTTCTTTGCTGTTGCCCCATTTAAGTCTGTCTCTTCTATGGCTGGTGAGTATGCTGTTATGCAGACTTCCAAGAGGTGAAGCCAGATCTTCTATCTCCCATTCATTAAGATCCCTTCTTAGCTTTAGATTCCATGTGTTGTCCTCCCTGTTTTATCAATAGTAGAGTCTGGATTGGTTGCAATTAGGAATAATCTTGGATAGACCTCCTTTAGTGTAGTGTGCCCCAACCATTTGTCCTTCCAGAATTGGATGTGTATTTCTCACCTGCAGTGATGTGTTTCTTGTGAAGTCCTCCCAAAGTTTCATGATACTCTTCCACAACCCAGTTCCATATGGTGCATTAGTGCACCATTGACTAGAAGTCCCATACTTTGCTTGGATGATCTCTTTCCAAAAGCCAGCTTGCTCCTGGTTATACCTCCAGTGCCACTTCATAAGCATGCTTTTGTTGTAAAGTGCCAGGTCTTTAACCCGAAGGCCCCCAAGTGTTTTTGGGCATTGTAGCTTTGGACCATTTGACTAAGTGGAACTTATGTTTTTTACTGTTACCCTCCCATAGGAAAGATCATCTGAGTTTGTCAAGCTGTTTTTGCACTTTGACTGCGATTGAGAATAGGGACATAGAATAGGTAGTTATACTATCCAAAACACTAAAGGTACTGCTGGTGCCATGATGCTAATCTTTTCTCAAACTTTTCAGTGATCACCTTCCAGATATCAGTTGTCCAGTGTCTATCACCCAAGGGGAGACCTAAGTAGTAGTAGGAAAGTGTTCCACCAGGCAGCATCCTTCGAAGGATCACTTAATATTGTGATGGTCAGCTTGAGATTGTTTTTTGATAATGATCTGTGCTTGCTCAATTGGCGTCAAGACATTTTTAAACTTTCTTACTTTCTTTTCTAGACTTAATAATGCCAAATGTATTTGTAGTATGAAAATAGTCATAAATAAATCATTCAAAGGCCTTCTTTTCTCCTTTGAGTTATAAGGTTTTACTTTGCTTTTATATTACACTCCTAGTCTGTGTGCATGTGAAGAGAAGAAAAGTGTTCCGTCAGCACACTTTGCGTTGTTGATTTTAGAAGAGTTCAGCATCATACATTTTCTGTTCCTCACTTGCTGGAACTGCTTTTGTGTACTATTTCAGGTGGTACGTTGTTTTGAGGACAATGACATTGTCCATGTGAATGGGAAGGTTGATCCAAAATCTGATATTGATGTAATCAACCTGGAATTAGTATTCTCAGACATGGATCAGGTATTTGTTACAATTCTGCTTTACCGGTACCGGTACGGTATGCTAATGTATAATCTTTAAAAGAACTGCATGAAAATCTCCCAAACAACCAAGGAAAAAAAGCAGTTGTAATTGGGATCTATTTAAATTTTTTCTTCCTTCTCTTTTTCCATTATTGTTGTTAACTTCTTTCCTTTCTGAAATCAGTTCAGTGGTTCATTCATCACTTAATTTCTGATCTGCAAGGGTAGAGGTTAATAGCATTTGATTTTCATGAAAACTAATGGGTGTCCTTGGCTGTTATACTGATAGCCGACATGATATCTTTGGTACTGTCGTGATATCTTTGGTACTGTTGCGTGTAGGTTACCTTTTACATTTGTATTATGAAGAAATGATAAAATCTGTTAGAGAAAACGAGTTCGAGTGTTTGTCATAAAAAAAATAGTATCTTGCTTGAGAACAGGGTCATAGTACTAATGATTTAAAATGTTATTGAAACTATAAGTACGGTCATTTATTTTCTGTGTTTGTTGCAGTCAGTGTCAGTTCTAAGTTTCTTTGTCTGATTAACATCATAACTATGATAAGAGAGATCGAAAGAATAAAGGAAGACAAGATTATCAATGGTACTGCCGGGTAGGATGAATGCTAGTAATGTAGTTGTTGAGTTATCTATTAGAATTATAAAACCAATGCACATGATATCGATGTTTCATCTCACAATACATTTCAGAACGCACATTCAGTAAGTATCATGTGGGTCGGTAAACTGTCAGGAAAACTTCTTGATCATTGGTTGAGGGGATGATTTCTTAACTAAGCTCTATGCAGAAATTTTAGCTTATCACTTAATCTGCAATCAAGAAGCTGAGACATTCTTGAAAAGACTAAATATACAACTTCCCCTTCATCCTTTCAGTACAACCTGAAAATAAAACATAAAGTCATGCTTTTGGACCATCTTGTCTATGTAATACATATTTGCCTTCTGAATCGATGGCTGGCGTATTTAATGGAACAAAAAGTTAAACAAAAAATTAACTGTTATGGAGTCTAATAAAAATTTTCAAAAAGCATTAGTTTCAAAACAGTAAGGGATGAACATAATTCTCCTTTTTAAGCACATCAGATGGAGAGGAACTATGTTTCCTATCGCACTTGAGGTCCTCCTGAGATGATGTCTAGTGTTTGGTTGAGAGCGAAGTGAAATACTTAAAAAATATAGATGGTTTATTTGCAATATAACTTATTTTGTTTGGCTCAGATAGGACAATGTAGGATATAGAAGTATATAGAACAATAAATTATGGGGATGACTGGAATTATTGCGCTTATCTTCGGTTGCTTAAATTGAAGAGGCAATCAATTATCCGAGTCTCCTCATTTGTCCAACATGAACTAGGAGTATAGCTCATGCCGGAGGCAGGCTAAGACCCATGAGCAGTACACCTTTTTATTAAGATGAACAAAATAATGATTCGATTGTATGTGATAATGATAGTATAGCGCCGTACGTGTATATTAATATATAGATTTTTCTGTACCTATGAAGCATGCATGCCTCCAACAGAATGTGCCCAAGACAAGGGGTGTGGATGATAATATTTTCTTTCTTTCTTAGCAGTAATGTTGCTTTCTCCTTGTAACGTTTCTGGGTATGTGAGCCTACTGAAGGCACTAAGTTTCATCTTTTACAAGAATGCAGATTGAGAAAAGAATCGAGAAACTCAAAAAAGGCAGAGCTAAAGATTCACAAGCTAAAGTAAAGGTACTGTTATCTTTTCCTTTCTGGGAGATTGAGTAGTTCATCCTTGCAAGGTTCTAAAATGTTAACTGTTGTTGTTTGCAAGTTAAAATCTTGTTCTTTGGGATATTTATTTTTGGTATTCTCTTTTCAGGAGGAAGCAGAAAAGTCTGCCTTGGAGAAAATACAACCAGCACTAATGGATGGAAAACCAGCAAGATCAGTATCTTTGTCAGAGTTTGAAAAGGATTCTATTAAGCATCTTTGTCTTCTTACTATGAAGCCTGTCATATTTGTGGCAAATGTAGCGGAATCAGAGGTGGCTGAGCCTGAAAATAATCCTCACGTCAAAGAAGTAATAAAAACAGCTTCTGAGTTAAATTCTGGCGTGGTAACAATTTCAGCGCAGGTTTGTTGACATCTTTCAGCAGACTTTTTCCTTTTGTATTTGAATGAATCAAAATTCACGGCTTATTCCACTTCAACTGGAGATTTTCATCCTATTTGCACTATCGTAAATTGCTTTATTGTCATATGTAGTTTTGGTCCTTGCTAGGAGTCTAGAAGCTCTTATGATAGAGTAATATCAGAAGGAAATATGGAATATGTGACATCACTTACCTATTAGTGAAGGGGCGAGAAGAATGAAATGACCATGGAAATCGAGATCTCTTAACCAAACCATTTTAGGGAGAGGACCACTTATTTACCTAGTTGTTTTCTTTGTTATACATATCCTTTTCTTTTTTGCTTTTTCCACCTTCAGCGAGTAAGAGTTATGATGTGGTAAAGCGAATCTAGCTTCCTGCACTTTTAAAAATCTTTTTTGCATCCAAGGGTTACTTTTAGTTGCTACATATTTCTGAGCTTCCAATTTCAGGTTGAATCAGAGCTATCAGAACTTCCTTTAGAAGAGAGAATGGAATATTTGAAATCTCTTGGTGTCGATGAAAGTGGCCTAGGAAATCTTATCAGAGAAACTTATGGTCTCCTAGGGTTGCGCACATACTTCACTTCTGGCGAGAAGGTGAAGCAAATAAAAAAGCTTTAGTGACTTTTGATTGTTGGCATAGCTTTTGGTACTATAGTCTATGTGTGTTGAGTTTATTTTCGGGCAACTTGCAGGAAACCAAAGCATGGACCATACTCGAAGGTTTGTACTATATTTGCTCTACTTTATTCTTTTCTTAAAGGGGAAAAAAGCGGCTCTGGTCCCTCTCTTATATTACTTCCAATTTTGTTGATTTCTTTTATCTGACTAAGCACATAAAACATCCACTTTTCCTTTTTTGCTTTTAACCCTATGTTATGGCACTTAACTTAATAGAATATCCTTGTGTCCTTGTCCTGAGTAGCGTTGCTTAAATGGCAAATTAGCTTTTCTTTTAACTACCATTGTCTTTTCCTTTTCTTAAAATATTTAGTTTCAATCATTTAAAAGGGGAAAGGGAAAGCAAAAAAGTTCTAACCCCTTCATGCTTATCATTTTCATCCCTCCTCCTTCCCCGCTAATTGTCTCTGCAAGTATCGTTCTTTTCTCTTCATCAAACCAGCAGCCTTCCCACTTATTCTCCCTCTCTGGATGCTGCCTTTTTCTCTCCCTTGGTACTCGTGCAAACCACCATATGTAGCACTCTTTCCCCTTCCGAGCTCCTCCACGTGGAAGTTTTCTTCTCCCTAGTTCATTTTCTTTTGATGTCGAACTCTTCCTCGTTGTGGGCCAATTTTTTCGAAAGATTATTCTGGGATAGTTGTTCAGGTCAATTTTGAAGATTAAATAAGATAAAATTGTATACCAGATTCAACTATGGATAGAGCAAAGCAATGCAACGAGATAGTGAAGGTGAAAGAGAGGGTAATTGTGCTACAACTGCCAGCAACAGAAGCAAGCTAGCACGAGGAGGTTGTTGGCGAACATCAACTTTCAAGATATACAAATATATTTATCTGTTTATCATTTTTCAACAATATTTAGTGAAAATGAGAAAGAAAGGCAGCCTTTGATTTTTTGTTAACTGTTGTATCAGAAGTGCCACACTAGAAAATGGAGGTTTTATGTACTTAAAAATAGAGGGACCAAATTTGGAATTCACAACAGAGGGAGTAAAACTGTTTTTTCCTCTAAAATTTCTTTTACTGGAAACTTGTAACTGAGTCACTTGTGCTTCTAGAAAAGATCAAAATTTCCTTTTTAAATAGGGTATGGATTTGAATATTTGACAGGCTCTTGACAGACGACGTGGCATCTAACCCTTCACAATCCTTTATACTAAACATGTTTGTCTAACCATTATGATTACACAGGAATGACTGCGCCCCAAGCAGCTGGGGTTATTCACTCCGATTTTGAAAAGGGCTTCATCAGGGCAGAGACGGTGAGTATCATGTAAAAATGTTAAAAGTAGGGCATGTCGTAAGAAACAGTAAACTATGCTTTGTCACCGTCCCAAGACATTCATCATTTACGTTGTTTTTGCTTAGGAGGAAGACCATATATGATAAAATTTAATAGGCATGCACATAGATCCTACACATTGCAAAGATAAAGATCAAGAGCTTAAAGCTTCACATTGTTTAGACGATGAAGATATGCTGACAATGGTAAAATTTGGATTTCTGTGAATACACATATGTCACGACCCAAAAATCATACAATCCAAATGAAATTATAGGAAAATAGTGAAGAATTATCTGGACATTTACAAATTACCCCAAGAACTGGTAGTACAAATCATGAGTTTCTAAGAGCTCGTTTGGACATAAGAATTTTTTTCCTTTTTTTCAAAAACATTTCACTTTTTTTCGAAATCAGCAGTTATTCATAAAATTTCCAATTTTCACTTGAAGATGCATTTTGAAAATTTTCGAAAATTTGAAAAACTCCAAAAAGCTCTTTTTCAGAATTTTCACTCAAATCACTCACAAAACTTCAAAAACAACCCAAAATTATATTCATGTCCACACGCAATTCTAAATTTCAAATACCATTTCCATTTGAAAATTATTTTCACCATGTTTTGGAATTTTACAATTCTTATGTCCAAACGTCCCACTAAGATTTGGAATTTACAAAGCTGATACAAATAATTACACGATCTGTTTGAAAGTTACATAAACAGATTAACAAAATCTAAAGCTACAAAGGACAAGTAGCAGCTATATCCGGAATGCACGAACATCTTCAGCTCCCGACATCACCAGTAGCTCCGCTCCAAAAATCTGCACGCAAGGTGCAAAAGTGTAGTATGAGTACAATCGACCCCATGTACCAATAAGTATTTTGTCTAACCTCGTCGAAGTAGTGACGAGGCTTTTTAGTTCACTGATAAAATCTGTACCATAAACTAACAATAGAACTATACTACATTATAACAGAATAGAGTACACAAAATGAATGTACAAAGCAATAACGGAGTACTAGAAGAGATCACAATTCAATAGTTTTCAATATCTCGACCAATCTTTTCCTTAGAGAGAAAACCAATAAACCACAATAGTCACCCCATAACTTTCATAGCATGAGAAATATACTTCGATATCAAGTCAATTGCACGGCAACACCCTTCGTGCATTTATCTCATCCTCGCCAAATATGCGTAAAACAGTACCAACCGGATGACAAAAATGCTAATAACAGTAATGACAAAGTAGGAAATTCGCAAGTAGCAACAATGAACGAGGATGTACATAAGGGCATCGGTAACAGACTAAGCGGATAGCATAGAGGTAATGACAACAATTAAGAAAAGAAATATAACTTCAACTAACTAGCATGATGGAGACATAAATATAGATATAACGAATAAGAGGGGAATACATGATCTTTATTAGTTAACAAGTAGAAGCATGAATGACTAACATGGTAGAAGGCCTGTACTAAGTGCAGCAAAATAGATACGACAAAGATGTAATTATGACAACAGGAAGTAGTCATGATATTTGCAAGTTTAGCAAGTAGAAGGCATGAGCGACACAATAACAAATAAGATAGAGAACAAGGACATGGCATTAACGACAAGTCACATAAAAACCATAAATATGACAATAACAACTCAATGTAAAGGCATGAATGTATACCCAAAGAAAAGATATCACAATATAATGCATGTGCCTCGTCCTCACCTGCACGGAAACACCCATCGTGCCATGAACTCATGATAATTTAAAGCATGATAATATAAATGAAATGGCACACTCTTCGTGCTTTTACTTACAAATGATATGGCATGGCATCACCCTTCGTGCTTTTACTCTCAATAATATGACACGTCATCACCCTTCGTGCTTTTAATCTCAAATAATACGGCACGACATCACCCTTCGTGCTTTATACTCTCTCACATGATATACAATGACACGACATCACCTTTCGTGCTTTACACTCTTCCTTACCAAGCATATGTATATATCAATGACAAACAACGCATGAAGCTTAAATAACGTCAAGAAGAGTGTTTAAACGAATATTCCAAATGAATCTCAATCACAACTTTCCAAGCCAACAATAGTTCAATAGTCCCACGAGAACCTTATTATTTAAGTACTTCAACAAATCTCACGAATGATCTACAACACGAGTATAAAATCTAGTATCTCAAGAATATCGATCGTAGCAATGTATTAATGATTACGCATAGTGATGACCGAATTAGACACATCAATGTATTCTCAGAATTCCATCAAAATTTGATCAAGTTATAATAAGCTAACTCTTAGTTCCTAACATTTAATACTATGTTCTTAGTATCTAGGAGTCAAGTAAGGCATGAAGCAAGACGGTCACGTGATTCTACAAGACACAATTTATAACATAATTTATCCCCGAGCATGGTTAACCCTGGCACATGCATATATGCTCGTCACCTCATATATGTATCACCTCCGCATGTAGCAAACAATGCCAAATAGTAGGAAAAATCCCCTCAACAAAGTTAGGCAAGGCACTTACTTCAATTCAGCTAACTCAATACTCAATTTAGCTTTTTTCCTTTACAAATTCACCTTCGCTCGGCTCAATCTAGCCAAAGACGACTTAAATACATCACAATGCAAGGGAAAACAATTTCAATTAATAAAGCTGTGATTTTTATACAATTTCTAAAAAGTCAACAAAAGTCAATCCCCGAGCCCGCACGGTCAAAATCCGGTCCAAGGGTAGGTCTTGACTACCCATAGCCTCACGAATCCAAATACGCATTTTGTTTCCAAATCCGAATCCTATTCGAATCCCCAATCCCAAATTTTCATTTTTCAAAGTTTTGACAAAATCCCCAAATTTTTGCCTAGATTCTCATGAATTTGATGTTAAATCTTATGTAAAATCATGAAATGTAGTTGAGAATTGATTAGAGGTACTTACCCAATGATTTGGTATGAAAATGCCTTCACAAAATCGCCCTCTCATCGAAGCTAGGGTTCAAAATATAACAAATGAAGCTAAGTCTCGGAATTCTCAACTATATGCAGGCTGCAGGTGTCGCATTTGTGACACGCAAATGCGAACAACTAATCGCAAAAGCGAGGTTTTGAAATTCTCTGCTGCCTTCGAAAATGCGAACACTGGTCCTTCGCAAAAGCGACCAGTTGGTTGCAAAAGCGAACTAGCCCAGGCCTTTATCGCAAATGCGATACTAAGTCCGCAAATGCGAACTCAACAGGCTTCGCAAAAGCGGAAAATTCTTCGCAAATGCGAGTCCTTTCCCAGCAGCCCAACTTTGCACTTGCGATAGTCGCATTTGCAACAAAAGCATCGCAAATGCGATGACACCAGTACCAGCACTCAAAATCATGAAAAATCATTCCGGATCTGATCCGAAACTCATCCGAGCCCCCGAGGCTCCAAACCAACTATGCACCCAGGTCCAGAAACACAACACGAACTCGCTTGTGCGATCAAATCATCAAAATAACCTCTATAAGAACGAATCGGACGTCAAAACGCATGAAGATCAAAGTAAACTTCAAGAACTTCTAGAATCGTAACCGAGCGTCCGAACCATATCAAATCAACTCCAAATGGCGCCAAATTTTGCAGACAAGTTCTACATGGGTAAACGAACCTACTTGGAGCTTCCAACTCACGCATAACAACCTTGAAACGGCGAATCGCACCTCAAGTCAAAATCAATGAACTTTGAAACTTCAACTTCTACAAGATGCCGAAACCTATCAAATCACGTCCAATTGACCTCAATTTTTTGCACACAAGTCATATTTGACATTACGGACCTACTCCAACTTCCAGAATCGGAATCCAACCCCGATATCAAAAAGTCCACTCCCGATCAAACTTCCCAAAAATTCAACTTTCGCCATTTCAAGACTATTTCGACTACGGACCTCCAAATTACAATCTGGACGCGCTTCTACGTCTAACATCACCCAACGGAGCTAACGGAACTGATGAAACTCCATCCCGAGATCCAATGCTAACAGTTCAAACTTGGTCAACTCTTCCAACTTAGAGCTTAAATCATGAAGTTCATTATTCCAAATCGATTCCGGATAACTTGAAAACCAACACCGACGATTTACGCCAATCATAATATCATGCGATACCGTTGCCCTCAAACTAGCGAGCGAAGTGCAGTTGCTCAAAACGACCAGTTGGGTCGTTACAACATAAATGTGCTTGATCTTAGAAGACTGGATGTAACCATTTCTGTGAATAGTCACCTTAGATGGATAGAGTAAGTCAAAGCAAGGTTTCACAAGATAGGTGGAGCTTGATCAAACCGTTTTGTTAGGTCGTATGTGGTTATCAGTGAATTTGAAGAATTGAGTCTATTTTACGGCGGGAAGTGTATAACTTTGTTGACATGGTTTTAACTTACAGATTTACCCGCCTTACCAAACATAGAAGTTTTGTTTAATTTTATTCTGGTGCTGTTAGGGCTTGTTTGTGCATAAAATAATACCTAAAAGATGTTCAAATAGTAGCTGCTAATAGAGTGGATCTTAGCTCAACCAATGACGACAAATATGACTCAATCCAAACTAATTGGGACGGTTATATGAATCCCCAGCGTCCACTTATCTCCATTTGATCAAAATAGTAGCGGATATATGAATCCTCAATACCAAGCCTAAAGGACCGGTGCAAAAAGCTCTTTTTGTTGGTCAAGACCTTTTGTTGAACTAAGTAAGTTTGTTTTCTAAAAGTAGCAGTTTTCTTCTCATGGATTTCTTTCCGTTCAAGCCAGAAAAAACCCGTAGCTATGGCCAAAGGCAGACCCAGAATTTGAAGGCTACGGGGGCACCACTATATGTTAATTACTAGTGATAAAATTCAACGTGCACCTAGATGCTAATTACTAGTGATAAAATTTGGCGTGCAACTCTTTAAAAACTTAATGATTATGATCAATAACTTATCATCTAAGTATTAAAAAAAGTTCTAAAGAAAGAAAAAGCATCGAACAGAGAGAGATTTTTCGCAAAATGGGTGCTACGGTAAGGGAATGTGTTTGATTTAAGTCTATTTCAAACTTTAAAATTTCTATTTTTTCTCAATTAAAAAGGAGTCAATGATCAAAAGGGTGTTCAAACTTTAAAATTATCAAAAACTTACACAAAAAAATCAAGATTAAGGGTGTGTTAGTAGTCAAGTATTTGAAGAAGAGTCTCAAACTCTCTGTTGTCATCGTGGAGTCAGAGTTGACGATGCCCACTACTTTATTAAAGTGATTGTTGAAGAAGCTTGTGACAGAAAGTATTTATATTTTTTTATTTGTGGAGCAATAAGTTGTAATTTGAAGTTTTTGATTTGAAGGGTGATATTTAGAAAGAGAGTAAAATTAATTAAGTTGACCAGTATATACTAGTACTAAATTAAAACTGATTTTAGGGGAAAAAAATTGATGTTACAGAAAGGAGTAAAAACTAAACATGAGTTTCGAACCCACGTCAATCACTAAAGGGAGGAAACTAAAGCACTCTACTCAACCATTCCTCCGGTCAAGTTTTTGTGTTTGGGGGCACACGTAAATTATTTAAGCGGTCCTAACTGTATTTACAAATATATATATATGGTTTCTGCCAAAACTAACGGGGTCCCGTGACCCCTCAAGAGGCAAGGTAGGTCCGCCTCTGGCTATAGCTATCCAAGAGCGAAAGTGAAAGGCTTTCAAGTGGGCGCGGATGCTGTCGAATGGGCTCTTTGCCACAGAATGTGATGTCTTAGCTCAAATAATTGAGGATCTGCACTTGTTTAGTTGTGACTTAGAAGGTTTAGATCCATTACATTGCTAATTTCTTTTTTGTGTGTAATCGCGTGGTTATCTTTTCTCTTGCATTTCAAGTAGCCCAGGAACTCACGCTGCTGAATGTGAGGAACTGTCTAGAACTATCTTATGAGTGCTTGGAGTTGTTTTACTCATGGAAATAAAAAAGCTAGAAACTTGCCAAAAACTAGATGTTGGAACCATTTCAGCTAGTTGACCATCACCTTCCAACCTCATATGCACACCCAAGCTCGGATGAGCTTGTTGTCAACAAACTCAACCACAACTAACGTAGAACTATAGTAGTCTTCGTTAGTTATTTTTAGGTCAGATGAGCCTCAGAAATAAACAGTTCCAATAATTCGTCATCTAGATATATTTTTCTGGTCTTAGTATGTTATTAGCCAAGTGTTTTTTCTATTAAGTTATTGAATGGTTTTCCCTTTACTTATAAAAAAAGAACTTTTTAAGTTTTTAAGTGGTTTGTTAACTTTGCTTCTTTGCAGGTTGCTTACAATGACTTTGTTTCTGCTGGTTCATTTGCTACTGCAAGGGAAAAAGGACTTGTAAGTTGGCATTTTCTGATATTTATGGTTCTGGATAGTGCAGCGTTGATTTTTGGTAACTTCAAGTTTGGGGAAGTGCATAGAATATCTTTGTAGTATTTAATTGAGACAGTAAAGCAGTTATATAAGCCATTTGATAGTCTACCTGAACCAAGTGTAGGATTGAAATTTGAAAACCTTGGTGCCTTCTTTTCAATTTCAGATATATCTAAACCCAATAGGGTCCACCCCATGGCCCAAATGTACCCAGATAATTCCTTAGGTACCTGAAATGACTCGAGGAATCAGTTTAAACATTGAGACTCGTGATTGTGGTATAATTTGAAAAATAGATAAATGTTTAAAGTAACAGTATATAAGCTAAATATTTCTATGTTAGCCATTAAAAAACTTTATGTGAGAAAATGCCCCCATAAAATAACCTTGGATATCTATCTTTGGCTTGTGCTTAGCGCCCCATAAAATAACCTTAGATATCTATCTATCTTTGGCTTGTAAGCACATTAGCACATCCATGCAGCGGTAACACCAAAATAGCTTCCCGAAGCAAAAAGCTTTGGCGAACACAAGTAAAGACTCCATGTTCTTTTTGGTGTCATTTTCTGATTACTATTGATTGGACCACTTCATTATCATGTCCGATTCCTTGGTGTCTGTATAGTTTATGTAATTGGATATTTGAAAGTTGTTAACTGAACTTCTTACTTTGGCTCCAGCACTTCAAAATAAGATGTTAGTTGCCTCCCCTACCCCTAAATTGTAAAGAGGTTGCTAAGTCTCATGTAATTATTAGTATGTAATTTTTTTTTCACAATGATAATTACTTGTGTACCAGAATATAAATAGTGCTTTTTTGTGCCTACTGACCCATGCAAACAAAAGAATAGATCAAGCTGGTTACAAGATTTATCTTTGTGTATGCAGTTGAGGTTAGAGGGGAAAGATTATGTTGTGCAAGAAGGGGATATAATGCTGTTTCGGTTCAATGTCTAACTGTAACACAACTGGTGAAGGAGATGTCACGAATTTTTATGATGCCTGCGGTTGTTCTGACCCATTCAGGTTCCTGAGACAGCAGATTTTGCTATGGAATCAGAGTTATTTTGTCGTGAAGCCTATATTTTATGACCTATCCAGGTTTGTGAATTTTAAGGCACTGCAAGTGGTGTTGATAGATAATATGATTTTTTTCCTCAGCCGCTACAAATCTCAATTTGGATCGTCATGTAACATTCAATGTCCATAGGTCTTTCGACATGTGTAATATTGCTGTAATTTTTTCACTCCTTACCACCCTCCCATACGCCTTAGATGGGCATTGCATATCATTTAAAAATAAACGGAAAGAAGAAGATTCAAAAGGAGAATTTTTCGTCATGAATTGTCCAGCAGTCGGTGCATTCTTATAATTCTATAGCTTGAAAGCTTTAGCTGCATGGTTGATGGAGATACTTGGATTTTCTATTTGCTCATTTTCCTTCTTGATTTCATTTCTGTTGAGAGGGGACTAAATATGTCTGTGGTGCTATGTAATTCTATTTCATGAGATTTTGTTCTTTCCCCCACTATAGTATGACGCAATAGAGCTCAAGGAAATACTAAATGTAGACAGCAGAATAGATCGTGCTTGACTTTCTGCCCTCGCGGTTGCTATTACTATTTTCCATTAGAATGTGCTAGTTTTCGCCCTGGGCAATTCTTAACACCATTTGATTTGCTCTTGCACTGTGGCAACTTACTTACAAAAAACCATTGCCAGTTGTAGTCTTGCTTGGAAGCTAAGATGGAAGGGTCCTGTTTCCCTTCTACCAGCATTGCGCAGGTAAGGCGTTCCTATTCTTTTTTGTGGTCTGCTCACCGTCTATTAGATAATCAGATAACAATGACATTATGTAGGTGGAATGGAACTTCATCTGAAGTTTATTGCAATTATTATGTATGAGACAAATGCAGGCATGTTTGATTCCCCCCATTTAGTGATTCGTTTATCTAACTACAAAGACATCATGACAATGATTATAGGGTATGATAGAATTGTCTGTCCTAAACGACGCGATTTTACAATTGCAGATGCTGCCTTTTGTTGTGATGTATATGAATTGTCTATGTGGCTGTCTTACCAGCAAATGCTTCGGCATTAATTAGAAAAGACCTGAAAAAAGAAAATGACAGGACAATATCTAGTGCTAATCGTTCTTTTCCTAGGATATGATACATAAAGTTAGACTTAAAAATAGAATAGCGCGGAGTTATAGAACCGACAAAGATATAGAAAAAATGCAGATATGCGGTGCAGGAATTACCATGAAAGCACTAACAATATAAATATGCATAATCGTACAGCGACGTGGACGTACCTTTATTATTAAACCCATGGGCACTTCAGTGCCTGTTTATTGTTAAAATTTCATGGTGTATCTTTCTAGATCTGTTTGTTGCCCGCTTAAACAATCAGGTTCAAGTTTAACCATTTGACGAGTGACAGTTGGTTAATTCTTCATAGGCCATAAAAGAATGACATCTCAAAAGGCCGTGTTTTGGGTGGGACACTGGTGAACAGAGGCGGACCAATGCTATATCGAGAGAGGTCACCGGCACCCATAAAGTTCGGCAAAAACTCCATGTATACATTTATATGTTCTTAGAAAATAGTAATATATAAGTAGTGTGCACCCTTTTTACAAAGTAGATTTTGATTGAATTCAAAAATGCACTTCCGATCTTAAAATCATGGGTTCGCCTCTGCTGGTGAAGCCCCCTTAAGTTTATTCTTGATTTACATTATCTCGTGCTCTGCCTATGATTGCATATGTAGAGGAAAAACACAAGGGGGGCAGATATTTTTAGATCCTTGATTCTTTGTGGAGATCATTCTTCATCTTATACACAGTTCCGCTCTAGTATGGAATTTAAAATATTATACAAAGATACACTCACACCACACACACACACACGCATCTCTAAATAAAATACTCCGTTCATAGGTGCACACGAAAAAGGAGGACTAGACAAGTACAATATTCCTAATTCAGAACAAGTATAATTCCGGGGTTCAATATTAAAGTTATCTAGTAGGTTTTACTTGCTACTGAGTACGCTCCTGCGATGATGCCCAATCGATTCCAACGGGTCAGTCAACCTCTAGAAAAATAAGGAATAAAAGGCAAAAAAAGAAAGCTAGAAACGTCATGCTTTCTGTACCATATATATGAGATGAGCGAACCTTTTAAGCAACATGTGATCACTATGGTTGTAGTCTTCTTGACATATAAAGTTGGTTAAAGAGCTAACTGGTTACCTGTCAACTAACACCACCTTAATTATAGTAGGGCATACTTATCTTTTCTCCCAAGACACAATGAATCAAATCTTGATCATGAATAACACACGCAAACAGCGAAGATCCCATCTGAACCAAAGGTACTAAAAGATGGCTTGTCTTTGTCATTTGATAAATTTAGGTCCCGAAGGACCAGAAAACAGTGACCTTTCAACCATATTCACCTATCCATCTAGCAATATTCATGTTCTCGGTATTATATTTAAGTCTTCAATTAATGTCATTCTCTTTCCTCAATGAAAACAAGGAGCTAGAGAAGATGAAGAAAATGAATCTGTTACTGAGGAAGTGTAAGACCTTGTCAAGGCAGCTTGGAAGAAGCTCATCTTATAGTAGTTTAAGGTCCAAGTCTACAAGAGAAGATTTGATCTGGAATGTGGAATCTCAGGAAAATAAAGAAGATTTTGAGACAATTCTTGTTGGGAGCTCAAGAAGGAGATATATGATAAAATCCAAGTACTTGACCCATCCACTGTTGAATGCTCTAATAGAGAAATCAAAGCAGAAGCATGCATGGGAAGGCCAACTTTCAGTTAAGTGTGAGGTTGTTCTCTTTGACCATCTTCTCTGGTTGCTTGAAAATGCTGATCCCAGCAACCTTACTTCTGATTCTTTGGAGGAATTGGCTGATCTATATGTAGTTTGAATATTTCCAACCCTGGTATCTGATTTCCACTTTCTCCCCTTAATTCCCCTAGTCAAACTAGTAGTAATAAATTTTAAAGAGTGACTCAAAAGGATGAGAAGAATCTCAGTCCTATTATGTGTACTTTCTTGGTTATAGCTCACATCATTCTTTATTCAAATTGTTGATATCCAAGGTAAGAATTGATGTAAACTTAGAGTCCACCAAACTGTATAGAGAACCTGGTTTTCTATCAGTTTCCACAGAACACACACACATCAGTAAGTAAATGACATAGTAGTGTTTACGTGAAAAACTTCCAGGTCACGGGATTAAAAAATCATGACCTACACTCGTAGGATTTCAACTTCAAGCAAATCTTTAGATTACAACCTATTGTAATCTTGGAATTAACCTCTTAATCCCTCACTTACTTGTAAAAACTCTATTACAAGCCTCTTTGTAATAACTCTATTACAAAGCTCACACTTTGACTGTGATACGAACCCGGAAGCAAAATAACAAGAACACAAATAAAATAATAGAAAGATAGAGATTTAGTAGAAAACCAAGGAAATTGAAAGAACATTTGAAATAAACAAATACCCAATCAATTTAAGACTTAATTGACCCAAAACTATAGGAACAACCCTCAAGGCGAAGCAATCCCTTGCAAGTTCACCTTAACAAGTAATCAACGACCATAGGAATTCATCCTAAACACTCTCAATGAGTTTTCATTCACAATATCAAAATAAGCTAACCCTAAAATGAGAGCCTTAAGGTCTATTATTAGGGAGCTAAATATTACAAATATAGCCACCAAATGTAGTATAGTCTTTAATTGTTGGCGAAATTATATGTGTAGTCGTCCTGTTATGAAAGTAGCCTCCAACGCTCGATGGCTATATAGATTGTATCATCCTCCCTCCCTTAAAAGAAATTCGTCCTTGAATTTGGACCTTTAAACAAAAGAAAGGGAGCTTAATTAGTAAAATTTTAACTTGGCCATAAGCAAGTGCCTCAAACTAACAAGTAAACCATATTTTAGCAAATTTATGGTAAATCCAAGCATCCAAACCAACAAGTAAGACAATCTACCATTCAAACCAAAATCTAATGATACCCCTGGACAAAACAAAGCATAAAAGCTACCCAAAATATGAGAATTGTCATGAAATACCTCTAATCTACACACCAAGTGTGCCACAATATAAGATTTATCAAGAAAAATGTTAACTCTCATAACTTTATCAAGTCCAAGCATAAGCATAAGCCAAATAAACAAGCAGTTCTTGAATTCAAGCCAACATGAGAAATCAAGAATAAGAATAGTATGTTGAAACAAAACAAGCCTCTTGGCTTCATCAATATTATCATTCAAGAAAGATTTGGCATGCTTTTTCTTAAAATCATAACAACAATCCACATGAAAGTTATCAATTTGCTTTAAACTATCACGACCCAAACCGAAGGGTCGCGATAGGCACCCAGTGCCTTACTCAATCGAGTACTAACGTAACATATTTTTATTATCGTACTATCATTGGTAATTGGGCCGACATGGCCAGAACTCGTAATGCATAACTATAAGTGGGAAAGCACTGTATCAATGGACCATCTTTCTTAAAACATGAATAAGTATGGGCCGTCAAGGCCTATGCCATACTGTACCTCAAATGGGACAGGGTACCGGCCTATCCATAAGTCTATAGCAAAATTCTGACACGATGACTCATAGACTCGGCTGCACTCCGAATGAGGTGGAGCCTTACCGATCCTTCGCTGAATGCTAACCTCATCTACTATGAGGGCTCGTCAAACTGGTTGTCGATACCTGCAGGCATGAATGCAGCGTCCCCAACAAAAAGACGTCAGTATGAATAATGTACTGAGTACGTAAGGCATATAAATACGCATACAAAATACATGGAAGAAACATGGAGTAAATGACTCAACCTGTAAGTTTGGATAACTCTGTAAATCATGAAATACTTATAGTATCATGCATATGCGTATAATGTCATGTCGTTCATAGGTACATGTGTTCATAACATCATCAAGCCTCTGAGGGCATCCCATCATATCATCTCGTCCACTGCGGGCAAAATCATCAACGTATACCAGCTGATCAGGTGGCGTTGCGTATATAACGATGTAAACTTTTCCCATATCCCATATACACATATATATAAATATATACACGTATATAACTCCATCTAGTCATGAGTCAATGTACATGTATAAATGAATGCAATGCATGAGAAGTACGCCAATAAAATCTCTCAGAACATCACAATACCATTATGCCTCTAATTAAAATCATAAAGTAAAGCTTATTAACTTACATATTTTCTGAGACCCATGAACAAATGATAGAATAATAGGACACGTGGGGAATCAAGAACATAAGCATCTCTAGCATTTCTATGAATAGAGTCATTTATAAAAGTTGTGCCTTTTCTCATTTCGTTTGTTTAGTATGGATCATGCCAAAAAGAGAGAAGGGATAAACTTATTATACCTGAGCCGATTCTCTTGTCAAATAATCTGTATGATATTCTTGAGAAAGATTGCACTGTTCGCTTAGAATAGCAAAATTCCGTTGCTATTATGCTAAGAAGTCTCGTATGAATTGAAGTAACTTACGTTACTATCATAAATGATCTTGGATGAAATTTACTTGTTGAAGCCTTCTTTGAATTGTAGGGACTCAAAATGAATTAAAGAGGTGTCTTTAATCTTTTGGGTGTGGGCCCCATATTTTAGATGACTAAGCCACAAATTTCTTTAAATGTGGCACCTTGTCATATGATTTAAGAGTAATTTCTTTGGCTTTCATTGGCTGCAACGTAATGTTCCACCAAAATTATCCAATTACATTGTTAATCTCTCAAAAATTCATAATTAACCAATTATCCACATAACTAAGAATTATCTCAAATTACTTAAAATACTACTCACTTTTAACACACTTTATACACCTTACTATTATGGTCATGTGGTACCTTGTATGGTACTAGTCCATAAATATCGAGTATTATAGCTCGGACCGTATTTTATTCCAAATTGTCAAACTTCGACGAAACTCATTTTCTTCGATTCACTTACCCTTTCACCTTCATGAATTTACTTATCACTTGTTTGAAATAAAATAATACTTATAATCTCCAAATAATCTTGTCATTGATTTGATGTTAATTATCTTACGGTAAATTCAACGTACAATACTACAGGGTGTAACATCATCGTAATATAATACTGCGGAGCATAACATCACATTATCGTGTAATATAATACTCCAGAGCGTAACATCGACGTAATACTGCAGGGCGTAACATAATTGTAATATAATACCGCGAGACCTAACATCATCGTAATACTGTAGGGCGTAACATCATTGTAATATAATATCGCGAGGCGCAACATCATCGTAATATAATACTGCGGGGCATAACATCATTTTTCCCTTTGGAACATTCGTCCTCGAATGTTGACTGATGCACTTATCATTCTCATAACCCATAGCTCTTGCGAATACTTTAATATTCTCCTTGACATTTAGGAAACTGTTCTTTGAATAAATCTAAAGGCCAGGGCATTTCCCCCTTTAAGACTCTTTCTCACACCACGACTTGTAGCCAGAATCCTTCTAATCTCGTAACTGTTTCTACCTTCTATCATGAAGCCTGTACAACTCTAACTTTGTATGTGCATCTATGCTGCTCTTCTCTCATCTTTCCTCCAGCTTTTAGCCAATATCTAGGCCTCACTTTGTGAACATATACAAAATTATGTCAAGTTGTCCCTCTGGACGTCTATAGGTATACTACATCTAAGTAGGCCATACTATACCATAACTCTTACTTCGATTTATCGTTACTGAGGTCTGCTACCAAACTCCAGGTTACTCTTGTTGCTTATCCTATATGTATAAATCTAAATCCTTTAAAGCTTCTTCATTACTGTTCATCTTAATATTGATGACCTAATCTCATCTCGTACTTTGTAACTTTTATCCATCCATTGTTGATTCACCTCAATGTTGATCTACAATCTTCCATTAATAACTTGAAACTTCTTACGTAATACATTGCCACTAGGGATTACGTTGCATCGTGGAACATTTGAAGTGATTTTTCTGATCCACCTAGGGGCGATACTGTACTTCCATAACCCTATTTCATAATAGTCATTCCAATGTGATTCGCCTTACGTGTGTATTTTAATCCGGTACAATTCATGAAATCATTACTCAATCAAAGGCCCAAACGTCATCCTTTGTATTCTACTACCAGGGTAGCATTTTATCTCTCCTAAATGCTATCAGTCTTAGACTTCTTTGAGTTTATTCAGGCTATACTGAACTTTCTATAACTTAGAGAAACCATCAGCCCTCTTGCTTTCATGGCTTAATCCCGAGGACTTATCCATTCTCGTCACCTTCTCACTCGCCCTTTCTTACCCTTACTCTTGTCTTCCTAAAATCCTGTCGCTTTACCATGATTTAGCTTGGGACTTACACATATCTATTTATACTACTCGCAATCTTCCTTCAACTTTCTTGCACCATAGATTCCCTTATGTTATTCTGGAACATCAAGCGAGATATCACATCGTCTCTAACTCTTCTTTACTCTCTTAACTAGACCTCTCGATACCTAGAAACCATAGGCTGGAAAATATGCTACTGACGCCGCCACTATCATTCCTGGATACTGAATCCCAGTACTTCTAGCCTTATATCCAAAGTATGGACTATTCACAACCTTCTGCATTTGATTATCTTGTACGTTGTTCACCTTTACCTTACTTACCTTAAAATCTCGAATCACGTCTTCTATATCTCTCATGACCTCCCTCCCACATATGTCTAATTCACATCCATAACTTGAAGCTCTATTAAAATACTTGCACCTCAGGTGGATACACAATCCAGTGGGAGCTTCATACTGACTTCTTATGAGGCTAGTACTTTTTTAATTGGCTTTATCGTAGAGCCATTGTAGAATATGGCTAATGTACTATCTCTCTTGTACCTATGATATTAAGAGTGATCCTGCAATGTTCTCAATCACGATTTTCTATAATTTTCTAGGTCCAATAATCAGACTCCTGATTTACTTTGTTGACGTAACTCTTTAGTTTCTTCTTCCCTCCGATCAAACTTTATGTAGGCTTAAGCTATCTTTCGATCTGTGGCTCATGGTATTAGTTATTACTTTAGCCTTTCATGGGCGCTATGGAATATCCGTGATACCATCATCTAACAATTCAATTCTTGGTCTATGACTTGGACTCAATTCTTTCCTTTTAACTTATACCAGAGTCTTCTACGGCTGTGTGATTGTCAAACATATATGCTGCATGGATAATACTCCAAAATCTTAAGTGCGTTCATAAAGTATCTAACTCTGGATCATTGATCAAATAATTCCTTTCGTTCATTCTCAACTTTATTAAAATGCAAGCAATTGCTTTTCCTTGTAGTTCTAACACTTGTTGCATGGGTACTTGGCTTATCTTAGTGCCCACACATGTTGGAATTCCATACAACCCATATGATCTTGATATCACCTTTTGATTTTTTTTTCTTCTTCCCGTTCATTAGCCACGATAGGTTCCACTTTCTTATGGGGTGCATACAATATTGTTGTGAGACTGTTGTTACAAGACCATTCTCTCTTTAGGTCATTGCGCTTAGGTGAAGCCTTATTCCTTATTTCCTCAGCTAGTCCTTCGTTGTAGTACTTAGGGAAGACCTTCTGACTCTTGTAAAGCTGCGAGCTTATTACATCATATACCCAATAAAATTTTTGATGTTCGTACTCACCTATAATTATCCTTAGTTACTTACCTCCACACTCATGCGCTCGTATAATTGCTTCTGAATTGAAGTTTTGACTATCTTCCCAGTGAGAATCTTTTTCCGTAACATTCATACGGTACCTTTAACTACCCCAACTCCAATCTGAATATTTTTCAAGGTCACGATGTCATATCTGCGAGATTGAATTCACTATACTAGGTTTTACTATGTTTATCTTGCATGATCTATTGATTTGCCTGTATCTTCTTGTCTAGACATAACTAGGCTCATCCTGAATCAACTACTAACTACTCGTTGGCCCATTCTCATATCAATATTCCACGTAATCTTTCTTGAGTTATTTCTTTTGTCTTAACTTACCTCTCGCACTGGCTCCTTATTTATCAATAACATCCTGGGTACGAACCCTTACTTCATTTCCTTGACGTCGTGCTTACATAATGTTCTGGAATCGTAGCATATCGGTAGGATTTGGATAAGTGCAATCCCATTCCTTTCTCATTTTTATCGCATTCTTCCTTTACCATTCCATAATTACTAGAACCACTTAATTCTGACTTACTGCCACATCACTCCATATTCCCCCCTTTAGGAGAGTACTAAGATTTAGTGCTACGATAATCTACATATAGATGTTTTGCCTCTTCATATTTGGCGTATTTTCACATCATCGATGGCCCTTACTCTCCTTGTGGTAATCCTTCTGTACCAAGGATAGCAAATTTCCTTACTCACGAGGGTGACACTTAGTGTAACTGGCACATGCAGTCCCTTAGGCTTAACTTTGCTCACATTGCTTGCTTTAGGGGGAGTCTTCCTGAGTGGCCATTCTCTGAATTTCTCATGAATTTTCTTCTGTTGTCCATTCTATTATCGCCGGAACGCTATCTCTGAATTTCTCATGATGCCGACTATTATCAAATCACTCAGTCCCTAGTTCATGTTTAGTTTATCTTGTTCCCGGTCCATATTGATTTCTATTACTCTGGGTTCTAACTTTTCCTTTCGATAATCGCGTTAGAGTCACGAACTTATATCTCAAAATAAGGATATGACTTCATGGTCTATACTCTTTTGTTGTCTCAAGGCCTGTCACCTCTCGTCTTTTCCTTCCTTTGACTACAGACTCTGTAATACTGTCATATTTTTTATCCACCGTTGTTATCCATGTATCATATCTTACTCACAATGATTTATTTAACTCTCTTCTTATTTCCATGCAAACATTTATGTCTATCACTTTATTCTAAAAACTCGAACAAGACATTCTTTTACTTTTAGCTCCCCTTGCTCCATCTACTGGCTCTTTGGGTTGCCTAACATTCTTTCTCTACTAAGGACTGGAGCCACACTAAGGTAATATTTATCCGTTCAAGGCTTCCAGTGCCTGTCTTTGTAGTACACATATCTAGCTGTACTATTTTAGAGTGCACCATCTGGGTGTCTCACAAGGAGAACTATTAGCACATTTGCAATATCCTTCGGAAATATCAATTATCGCAAATAATCCATCCATCACTTTGGGTTACTCTAACCCAGTCGGATCCTGATATCCCATCATTCTCTTAAACCATATCTGCAAGCTCCCATAGGGCATAACTGAGATCGATGTGGCCGATTGTACATACCTTTGTTACTGTTGAAGGTAACTCAAAATACTTATATTCCTCTGCCTAAATTATAAATACTGATAATATTCATTAATTGGGCGCCTCGTACCCTTATTCATTTTGCTTCTTTTACTTGTTGAAACTTGTATCTATATTCTGAATCTCTCATTGTCTTTCACCATAGGGGTGGATAGATATTATTGCCTTAAGGCTCCTTATCAAAAGGCTTACATGTCTTAGTACACACATGATCTTCTGGATACCTTACATTTACTCATCATAAGCATGATGCAAATATGAGTTCCTCTAACTCAATTATTCCATGACAACATTCAATCCCTAACCAACTGTCTTTCTAGATATATGCATCGTCGTATTATGAATATGATAGAGTTTAAGAGTTTGAATTCTTACAACTGAGCTCTACCACACGATCTAGAGTAAGAAGAAAGAGTGACCGTCCTAAATGTCCTGTATCCTCCTGCTTATAAGTGTGGTGCACAACAAACACATAAACAAGACTCTACTAGACACGACTTGTAGACTCCCTAGGACAGAACTGCTCTAACACCACTTTTATCACGACCCAAACTGAAGGGCTGCGACGGGCACCCGGTGCGTTACTCAACTGAGTACCAATATAACATATCTTTATTGTCGTACTATCATTAGTAACTGGGCCGGCATGGCCACAAATCATAATGCATAACTATAAGTGGGAAAACACTGTATCAATGAACCATCTTTCATAAAACATGAATACATATGGGTTGTCAAGGCCTTTGACATACAGTACAAAATGAATCTATGTCTACAAACCCTCTAAGAGTATTTGACCTTAAATGGGACAAGGTACCAGCCTACCCATAAGTATGTAGCAAAATTCTGACACGATGACTCATAGATTCGATTGCACTCCGAATGAGGTGGAGTCTTACCGATCCTTCGCCGAATGCTAACCTCGTCTACTATGAGGGCTCGTCAAACTGATTGTTTATACCTGCAGACATGGATGCAGAGTCCCCAACAAAAGGTTGTCAGTATGAATAATGTACCTTGTATGTAAGGCACATAAATACGTATATAAAAGACATGGAAGAAACATAGAGTAAATGACTCAACCTGTAAGTCTGGATAACTCTGTAAATCATGAAATACTTATAGTGTCATGCATATGTGTATGAATGTCATGTCGTGAATAGGTACATGTATTCATAACATCATCAAACCTCTGAGGGAATTCCATCATATCATCTCGGTCACTGTGGGTAAAATCATCAACGTATACCAGCTGATCAGGTGGTGGTGCGTATATAACGCCGTAATATTTTTCCATATCCTATATATATATATATATACACACACACATATGCATGAGAAGTACATCAATAAAATCTCTCGGAACGTCCCCTTCAATTAACATCATGAAGTAAACTTTATCAACTTACGTATTTTCTGAGACCCATGAACATATGATAGAATAATAGGACACGTGGGGAATCAAGAACATAAGCATCTTTAGCATTTCTATGAATAGAGTCATTTGGAAGTTTTGCATTTTCTCGTTTCATTTGTTTCGTATGGATCATGCCAAAAAGAGAGAAGGGATAGCCTTAACATATCTGAGCCGATTTTATTGACAAACATTCTAACACACGTCAATTGCGAAAAATCACGTAACGGCGGATCGAAGTAGGGAAAATAATCTGTATGATATTCTTGAGAAAGATTGCACCATACTCCCTTAGAATCGCAAAATCCTGTTGCTATTATGCTAAGAAGTCTGGTATGAATTAAAGTAACTTACGTTACTATCATATATGATCTTGGATGAAATTTACTTGTTAAGCCTTCTTTATATTTTAGGGACTCAAAATGAATTAAAGAGGTCTATCTAATCTGTTGGGTGTGGGCCCCACATTTTAGATGACTAAAATGATGAGAAGGAGCAGGGTGAGTACTGACCTGGGGCTCTTTTGAGGAGCATGGGGTTTCAGGGGCACTGGAAGAGGAAGGAACGGATGAGGAGGCACCCGGTGCCTTACTCAATCGAGTACCAACATAAATATTTTTCTTATCGTACTGTCATTGGTAACTGGGCGAACATGACCTCAACTCATAATGTATAACTATAAGTGAGAAAGCACTGTATCAATGAACCATCTTTCTTAAAACATGAATACATATGGGCCGTCAAGGCCTCTGACATATTGTACAAAATGAACCTCTATCTACAAAGCTTCTAAGAGTATTTGACATCAAATAAGACAGGGTACCAGCCTACCCATAAGTCTGCAGCAAAATCCTGACACGATAACTCATAGACTCGGTTGCACTCCGAATGAGGTGGAGTTGTACCGATCCTTCATTGATTGCTAACTTCGTCTACTGTGAGGGCTCGTCAAACTGATTGTTTATACCTGTAGGCATGAACGTAGTGTCCCCAACAAATGGACGTTAGTACGAATAATGTACTGAGTATGTAAGGCACATAAATAAGTATATTAAAGACATGGAAGAAACATGGAGTAAATGACTCAACCTGTAAGAAAAATCTAGATAACTTTGTAAATCATGCAATACTTATAGTGTCATGCATATGCGTATGAATGTCATGTCGTGCATAGGTACATGTGTTCACAACATCATCAAGCCTCTTAGGGCATCCCATCATATTATCTCGGTCACTGTGGGAAAAATCATCAATGTATACCAGCTGATCATGTGGTGGTACGTATATAACGACGTAACTTTTTCCCATATCCTATATACATATATACGCGTATATAACGCCATCTGGTCATGGGTCAATGTACATGTATAAATGAACGCAATGCATGAAAAGTACGTCAATAAAATCTCTTGGAATGTCATAAGACCATTATGCCTTTGAGTAATATCATGAAATAAACTTTTTCAACTTACGTATTTTTCTGAGACCCATAAACAGATGATAGAATAATAAGAGACATGGGGAATCAATAACATAAGCATCTCTAGCATTTCTATGAATAGGGTCATTTATGGAAGTTGTGCATTTGCTCGTTTCGTTTATATCGTATGGATCATGCCATAAATAAAGAAGGAATAGCCTTCACATACCTGAGTCAATTCTCTTGACAATCCCTCTAACACACATCTTTTGTGATAAAACACGTAATGACGGATCGAAGCAGGGAAAAATTCGTATGATATTCTTGAGAAAGATTGCATCGTACTCCCTTACAAATGCAAATTCTCACGTTTCTAAGTAGTCTTGTATGAATTTTTGTAGCAAATTACATATGATCTCTTTGTGAAAGATCATAACCTTGCATGGTACTTGCTGAAGCAATCACGTTGAGAGTCTTTTATGGCTTTAGTGAATTTCATATCTTTGTGAATTAATCCTAATCTTGAATTTGAGAAGTCATTTTTGATAACATTCTTCAATAAAATGAGATGAGGTGCTCAACTAAATGTTTCCACCTTGCAAAGTGATTTAAGAGTCACTTAATGGCTCATATGTGGGTGTCACGTTGGGCTATCAATCCTTATCCAATATTTCGCCCATTTCCATAATTAACTTATTAATCCCTCGCTAAATCAATAATTAACCAATTATCCACATAATTAAAAATTATCTTCAATTACTTAAAATACTACTCACTTTTAACACACTTTATACATTTTGCTATCATGGTCATGTGGTACCTTGTATGGCATTAGTCCATAAATACGGGGTATTATAGCTTGGACCGTATTTTATCCCAAATTGCAAGACTTTGACGAGACTCATTTTCTTCGATTCGCTTACCATCACACCTTTACGAATTTACTTATCACTTGTTTGAAATATTATAATACTTATAATCTCAAAATAATCTCATTCCCGAGCTTACATCGATTAACTTACGATGAAATTTTAACGTACCAAAATGCGGGATATAACATTTCATTTCCGAGCTTTCATTAATTTATTTATTGCGTACTTTCACGTATGAAAATATGGGGTGTAACAGTTTCGCTGCTAATTATTGATTCTTTTCTTATTGCAAGTAACCATATTATCGTTGTCATTATGCATATCTTTATAGAGATATCGTATTTCTGTTAGTCCTAAACTTATACTTGTTCAGGTTATATAGTCCAGTAGGTATCTTTACTCATACTACACTTCTGCATATTTTTGTGTAGATTCAGGTATTGCGGAGTCAGCCAATAGTTAGCTAGTTGTTCAGATCTTGTGGTGGAGACTCAAGGTAAACCTGTTGCTGCGTTCGCAGGCTTCGGAGTCACCTTCTAATTTTGTATTTACACTGTTTACCTTATTTCGAAACAATTGTATTTAGAGGTTTTCTAGCAAACTCTGTAGAGCTTATAACTGTACTACCAGGTTTAATGATTGTAAATTTGTATAGAGATTTCTATTTCAAAATTATTAGATGTTCGTTAAATATTGTTGTTATTTCAGTTAATGTTAGGTTTACTTAGTCCTTAAGACTAGGTGACATCACGACACCCAACAGAAGGTAAATTGGATCGTGAAAATCAATTAGTGTGTATCACTCCTAATTTATCTCAACAAAATCAATTTTACATAAATTTCGCTGCCACAGTGTTGTATTCCATGTATTTGGGCGACTGTATTTATAAATACAATGAGGTAATTAAGAAATAAGGTGTATACCGTTCTATTCAATTCGACTGTATACATTGTATTCAATTCACATATATTCATTATTCACTATTACAATACATTATATTCAATTCACCGTATTCAATTTGACTGTATTTAAACAACAAAAATCACAAAACACAGTGATATTCAGTTGTATTTAAAAAATATAGATCTTCAGAATACATAAATATAGGCGAAAAATAATATATTTATACAAAAATACAATGTATTTGAGTGTATTAGTAAAGAATACAATGTATTTGTATCATTCATTGTATGTGACTTAAAAAGCAAAGAAGAGAAGAAAGTTCGTCGGAGATGGATTTTTCTGGCCAAGCAAAATACTGTATACATTATATTAAAACAAAAAATAGAGACGAACAAAAACTCTGCCCTCAAATCTTCTCTGGCATAGCCATGGCCAAATCTGTTCGCCTAAGAGGATGAAACAATATTGGATAATGACGCTGGCGATTCTAACGCCGACGCTCAAAATTGAGTGCTCTAATGTGTATACCTCGTGTAACCATCTTCGGAGTTGTTGAATCAGCCGCTGAAGACGAAATTTGAATTTTCTTCCTCAAAACCTAACAATGACGAAATTTTTTTTTTAAAAAAAGAAGAAGAATGGTAGAGTAATTTGGCGTGAACCAGCCATAAGATTTACCAATTACCACAAACTTTTGGAGCAAAACTTTGAGGATCAATTCTGAGAAATTTGTTCCTATAATCTTACTGTGAGAGAGAGAGAGATCGTGGAGAAAGAAAGAAGAAAAATCTTGTTGTGATTTGAGAGAGAACGTGTGTTAACTGAAATAAAGAGAGAAAACCTAAATAGCGTATTTCACGCCTATATAGTAGTGTATATGTCACGACCCAATTTCCCCCTCCGTGAGTTGTCGTGACGGTACCTAGTCTCTACGACTAGGTAAGTCTAACACTTTGCGGGAATGAAACAAAATCAAGAACATTAACTACTAATAGTAACAATTATCTAATAAGCAACTGAATGCCACTCGGCATATACAATTATCACTTCTGAAATGTACAAAAAAATTCCCAAAACCCGTAACACCGCAAGTCACAAGCTACTAAGAAGTCTTAACTGTTTTACACATCATTTCTACAGGAAGAAGGAAAATGAACATAAGGGATAGAAGGGGACTCCGAGGATTTGTGGGCGCGAGCAGATGTACCTTGAAGTCTCCAATAAGCAGCAGCGACTGCACTAGAGATGAGGCTGGTAAGATATACCTGGATCTCTACACGAAAAATATGTGCAGGAAAGGGCGTGAGTACACCACAATGGTACCCAGTAAGTGTCAAGCCTAACCTCGGTCGAGTAGTGACGAGTTCAGGTCAGGGCTCTACTGGTATATAAATAATATAACAAGACAAGAATGAAATATCGTAGTATAACAAAAACTGGAATTGAACAGGGAAGAAATCATAGAGAACATACCAGCTCAGTACACAAAAATACAACAGGGGATCTCCTGATATACCGTCTCGTAGTCCCAAACGTAAATGTGCAAGGGGATCTCCCGAAATACCCTTCCGTAGTCCCAAAGTAAATATTGCAAGATAGAGGGATCTCCCGGAATACTGTTCCATAGTCCCAAAGTAAATATGCAAGACAGGGGGGATCTCCTGGAATACCGTTCCGTAGTCCCATAGTAAATATACAGTACATGGGGATCTCCTGAAATACCATTTCCGTAGTCCCAAAGTAAATATGAAGCCAAACAATAGAATTCAATAGTCATGGCACGAAATTTTTACAATTCAACCTAAGTACAAGTTAAGGAAAGACAGGTAATTTCACTAAACATGCTGCACGTAGTTCAGGTAAACAGTTAAGGCAAGTAGGCATGCTATTCTAGTCTAGCATGATACTACACATAGTGATAAGATTCAAATAAGAAGGAAAACAGGGTATTTCTTAGTAGAAAATAGGTTTTTACAACTATTAGCCCGTGTACGTACTCGTCACCTCACGTACACGACGCTCACAATACAAAACAGTACCAATCCTAAGGGAAGTTCCCCCACACAAGCTTAGGCAAGCCACTTACCTCGAACCAAGCTCAAATCGATCCAAAATAATGCTCTTTCCATGAATATCCGACTCCGAATGGCCCAAATCTAGACAAAACCAATTACATAACATAAATATAACTACAAGAAACTAATCTAGTGAATGGAATCAAAGTTAAAATAAGAAATTGGAAAATCGCTCAAAAGCCCTCCTTAGGCCCACGTATCGAAATTGGATAAAAGTCACAAATTATGAACACCCATTCATTCAGGAGTCTAACCATACCAAATATTCTCAAATCCGATACCAAAATCCTGATCAAAACCCCACAATTCGGCCTAAGGACTTTTCCCAAATTTTTCCCAATTTTCCACTCTAAATCACTAATTTAATGATAAAATTAAAGACATAATCATGGGAATTAACAAAAATAGGTAAGAATCACTTACCCAAAACATCCACGCAAGAATCTCTCCAAAAATCGCCTTCTACCGAGCTCCCAATTCAATTTTGTGATATGAATTCAAAACCCTCGTTTTGAACCTTTAAATCTGTCCAGGTGCTCCTTTTTTCGTGAATGCGGAATATCCCTCGCGTTCGCGAAGAGAAAATTAATCTTGCCCAGAAATTCTACATCGCGAACGCAAAGGCCTCACAACTCGACCCTATGCGAATACGGGACCAACATCGCGAACGCGTAGGCATAAGGGCCTGGGGACCCAACAACTAATCCCTTCTACACGAACGCGGGACATTCTTCGTGAATGCGGGACATACATCGTGAACGTGAAGCATAAAATTCCTACCTTCCCAGATCCTCTTCGCGATTGCCGAACACCCCTCGCGAACGCAAAGAAGGAAACCAACTACTGAAGAACACCAGAATTTGCTATCTCCCAAGGGCAAAAAAAGATCCGTTAACCACCCGAAACTCACCTGAGGCCCTCGAGACCTCAACCAAACCTACCAAAAAGTCCCAAAACATCATATGAACTTAGTAGAACCTTCGAAACACTCAAAACAACATCAAAACACCAATTTACACACGAATTCAAGCCTAATGAACTTTGAAAGTTTTAATTCTACAAAGGACGTCGAAACATATCAAATCACGTTCGAATGACCTCAAATTTTACACACAATTCAAAAATAACACCACCAACCTACTCCAACTTTCAAAAATCCAGTCCGAACCCAATATCTAAATTTTCACTGCCAGCCAAAATCGTCAAAATTCCAACTTTCACCAATTCAAGCCAAATTCTACTATGGACCTCCAAACCACATTCCAGACGCGCTCCTAAGTCCAAAATCACCTAACGGAGCTAAAGGAACTACTTTTTCGAATTTTTCAACTTAAGTCCAAAATCACCTAACGGACATCCGATCGACTTTTTTAACTTAAGCTTCCAAATAAGAGACTAAGTGCCTCAATTCACTCCGAAAACCAAAACGAACCCTCCCGGTAAGACGCAGTAGCAGAAATAGATACGGGGGAAACAGTTAATAGGGGATCATGACCATAACTCTCAGACAACCAGCTGGGTCATCACAGTATATAATAAATACCTATTTTGCTATAAAATATAAAAGGTAACTATAGATAATAATTTTTTAAAATGATTTTGATTTATAATAAATAGGGTATAATAGTTTTCTTCTGGCTTGTATCTTTGTTTCTTTCTACCATGTCGAACTGTATCGAGTATTCACTAAGATTTTCTTTCCACCATGACTTGAATATTTATAGCATGTTATTAGATTGACAGTTCTAAAGTCTTAAGGCAACTATCAATGTATTTCTTTCTCCAATCGTAAGCCTTTGTTCATGAGTATTCACGTACCATAATTTTCATATTCTTCTTTAAGCACTTGGGTAACAAGTAATTATCATCAAATCATGCCTTAAGAACCAATGTTAGATTCCAAGCTATGGGATGGGATACTCATAAATCTTAGTAACAACTGAACTTTTAATGAATAAAAATTAATTAGCGGATATTCAATTTTAATATCAAGCTACAGTCTAAGGAATTCATCAATAATGAATGAAAGTACACCAACAAGCTGGAAAGTAATTTAACAACATAAGTACACTATCCTCATGTATTAATCAAGCACAAGTATTGTTAAAGTACATATCACTTGTTACCAACATACAAATGTCAAGTGTGCATTACATTAGACAAAGGGATATATTATAGCCGCAAAAAAATACAAGCAAAAGTGATAACATGACATCCTAATGCCACCATGAACAACTAAGAACCAAAAAATTTAAGTTCTTGCTAATCCTATTGCCACCATCTGTAACGATCCGACGGGTCATTTTGAGAGCTAGTGCTTTGTTCGATGGTTTTAGGCCTTTAGTAGCTTCACTTCATGTATTACAACTTGTACGCGTGGTTAGAATTGAGTTTCGGGAAGTTCGGATAGAAAATTCTCAATTCGGAAGCTTTAAGTTGGAAGAGTTGACCAAGGTTTGAATTTTGATTAAACGACCTCAGAATCTGGATTTCAAGGTTCCAATAGGTTGGTATGATGATTTCATACTAGGGTGTATTTTTGGGTTGAGTATCGGGTGGTCCGTGAGCAATTCGACGCAAATTGTGGAAAGTTGGCAATTCGAAGGTTTTAGAATTTCTTAAGTTTGGTTTGAAGTAGACTTTGGTGTTATTGATGTCCGTTTGGTTTTATAAGCTTTGAAATATGTTCGTATCATGATTTATGACTTGTATGTAAAGTTTGGCATCATTCCGGAATGCTTAAGTGTAATTAGGATGCGTTCATCGAAGTTTGAATGTTTGAAAGTTAAAAGGAGGATTTGATCGTCGATTTAGGGTTTGATGTTGTTTGGTGTGGTTTGAGGCCTCGAGTAGGTTCATGTTATATTTTGGGACTGATTTGTGTAATTGGACGGGGTCCCCAGGGCCTCGGTTGTGTTTCAGATGTGTTTGGGTTGTATCGCGCTCTTATTTGATGTTTCAAGGTCATTTTTTTGGACATAAAGGGTATCATATTGAGAAAACGACCTTTGATTTTTGATCCATTAGATTCATATCGTAATTACGGAACCATAGCAACAAGAATCGTCGAATTCCGATGTCGTATGAGAGTAACGCAAATTTCCATGTCGGACAAAATTGCTGGTTCCTAGTGCGAAGCTTTATTCTCCGCGAACGCGAGAGAGGTTCCGCTAATGCGAAGAAGGATTTCTGGGTGTCATGCCCCAAATCTCCCTCCGTAAGAGGTCGTGATGGCAATCTTAGGGACTAGGTAACTCTAACATTCATTGAAATAATAACAATATTTAACCAACATCTAACAATAAGGAATAGAAATCTCTATACAATTTACAATCCCCAAATTCGGCAGTAAATCTATTGAGTTACTAGGAGGTCTACAAATACAACTGTTTTAATATAAGGACAAACAGTATAAACACAATATCAAAAGGTGACTTCGAAGCCTGCGAACGAAGCAATAGGTTTACCTTGAGTCTCCACAGCAAAATTCGTACAGCTAGCTAACGATCTACTGACTCCGAAATACCTGAATCTGCACAAAAATGTGCAGAAGCATCGTATGAGTACATCACAGTGGTACCCAGTAAGTATCAGGATTAACCTCGGTGGAGTAGTGACCAGGAACTGTCAAGACACCTACTAGACTAAATAACTTGAGGGAGTATAAGTGTAGAATTAACAGGATACAATATCTCTATAAAGCTATGCATAATGACAACGATAATATGGTACTTGCAATAAGAAATAGAAACAACAATTAGCAGCGGAACACAACAAGTAATAACACAGTAGAGTAAGATGAACACAGTCTAAATCCGGTGAACACAATTAAAAGAAGGGCAGGTAGAAACTAGATGAAACTTTCACATCAGGTTTTATCCAATGATCTCCACGAGGTACCGGACCTCAAAATATTCCTAATTCATGGTCCCAATCGTGAGCCCTAAACACTTGGTATCTTGTGCCTTCATTACAAATAATAATTGCACGGATGATGCACGTGACAATAGAACCCTTCTCACATAGAGAAAAATAGACGAGGGTATATAGAAATGATCAATAACTTTAGGATCCAACAACAACAACAACATACCCAGTAAAATTCCACTAGTGGGGTCTGGGGAGAGTAGAGCGTACACAGACCTTACCCCTACCCCAGAAGGGTAAAGAGGCTATTTCGGGGAGACCCTCTGCTCAACAGTAGAGACAATAATATCATAAAAGAAACAAAATGTCACGCCCCAAACCTGGGGAGGCGTGGCTGGCACCCGGTGCCGTACTATCTTGAGCGAACCACTCTGTAACTCTCTTTTTTTTGTAACTATCATAGGCCAACACGACCATAACTCGTAATGTATAACTACAAGTGGGAAAACACTGTATCAATGAACCATAGTTCTTAAAACAAGAATACTTATGGACCGTCAAGGCCTTTGACATATTGTCACGATCCCAAAACTACCCCGGTCGTGATAACGCCTATCGTGATACTAGGCCAGCCAATTGAAATTTTTCAAAAACATAAAGAACCTTTCGTTTATAACATTTCCAATCCGATAAATCATAACAGTTTCATTTAAGCATTTTTTTAAACAGACTAAGATATGTCGAATAATAGATATAACCCAAGATCCCCGAATCACTGGTCATGAGCATCTAAAGACAATACAAGTCTGGAAAATAAAACTATAATAGTAAGAAGGAGAAGGGCAAGGCTGCGGATGCATGCAGCTACCTCGCAAATCTCTGTGAATCTCTAGTGCAGTAAATCAACTCTCAGTCAGCCCTAGCACTTGAATCTGCACACAAGGTGCATGGAGTAATGTGAGTACGCCAACTCAGTAAGTAATAAAAGTAAATAGGGTCTGAGCAGTAAGAAACACATTAAAACACATCATCAATTCACAGTAAATACAGTTTTCTTTCCCAACAGTGTAAACGTTAAATCATTACGCTCAAAAGCCGAGTTCAGTAAAAATCATTTGGGAATATATTTTTCCAACAGTTTAAATAGAAATTCAAGAAGTTTAGGGTAAAAAGTGATAAAATCATAACTGGCCTCTCGGGCAAAAACATGCATCATAACTCACCCGTCGGGCGTAACATCACTCAAAATCAGTCCCTCAGCATACCTCACAATCACTCGTAATCAGCCCCTCGGGCAACCTCACAGTCACTCATGCCTCCCAATCACTCGTCACTCGGCACTCGGCACTCAGCACTCAACACTCAGCACTCGCACTCAGTAGGTACCTGCGCTCACTGTGGGTGTTTACAGACTCCGGAGGGGCTCCTTCAGCCCAAGTGCTAATATCAAGCCACCTCGTGGCATATCATATCCTCACAATCAGGGACTCGACCTCACTCAGTCAGAAACTCTCAAAAATTCACTCGGGTTGTCTGTAAAAATGGGGTACTCGACCCAAAAACATCATTTTATATCTCAAAATAGTGTAAATAAGGTTGAGTTTCGAAATCAGTTAAACATAACACGACTGAGTGTAAATCATAAGTTAACACAGTGAAAAATAGCTGTAAAATCCCCCAAGGGGTCTAAACAGGTCGGCAACAAGGCCCCAAACATGGCTTACAACCCAAATATAACAATAGTCTGAAAACACTATTTAACATATGATTTAAAAGTAAATACGCAACTCAATAGTTGCCACTGGAAGGACCGAGTCCAAATCTCCAATCAGTGCACGCCACACACTCGTCATCCAGCATGTCCGCCACTCCAAAATAGTGAGAAAATACGAAGTCTGGGGTTTCATACCCTCAGGACAAGATTTACAGTCATTACTTGCCTCAATCTGAGCAAAATCCTACTCCGAAATGCCTTTGCCCCTCGAATCGGCCTCCAATAGACCGGAATCTAGCCACAATTAATTCAATTCAGTCAATACTAATTATAGGAATTAATTCTATATGAAAATACTAAATTTCCAACAAAATCCGAAATTTAACTCAAAATCGACCGTGGGGCCCATGTCACGGAATTCGACGAAACTCACCAAATCCGACAACCCATTCAACCACGAGTCCAACCATACCAAAATTACTAAATTTCGATAACAATTCGGCCTCTAAATCTTCAAATCTTTTTTTCAAACCCTAGGCCAAATCCCCAATTTACACCTCAAAAACATGTAATCTAGTCGGATTATTCGATGATAATTCAATATTATGGAGTAGAAATGATCACAAGTAACTTACCTCAAGATTTCCCATGACTTCTCGCTCAAAAATCACCCCAAGCCGTGTTCTTTCACCAAAAAAACTCTAAAATGGGCTAAAAAAAACCAGAACAACATTAAAAGAACCCAATTTTGGTCGTTAAAAGCTAATTCCCGTCGCTACAAGTGCCAAATCTGGTCGCTAAAGGTGCGCACCAGATCCTGTTGCACTAGCAATGTTTATTTTCAATAAAAAGTCTCTAACTCACCATACGAACTCGGAATTGGATGATTCTTGTTCCTATGAGTCACAAATAATAATACGAACATATTCCTTCGATTGAAACTCAATTCGGAGCTCATTTGCTCAGTGTGATACCCATTTCGCTCGCTAAACAATTAACTCATGTTTCGCGTCAAAAACCCAATCGCGACTTGATGAAATTAAACCAAACTTTAAGCCGACCAGAAATTGCCAAAAACTCAATTTCGCCAATTCAAGCCTAATTCTACTTCGGACCTCAAAATAACATTCCGAACACACTCCTAAATCCCAATCACCTAGTGAAGCTATCCGAGCCATAAAATCCACATTCCGAGGTTGTTTACCTATAAGCCAACTCCTGGTTGACTTTTCCAACTATAAAGCCAACTTAAGGGACTAAGTGCCTCATTTCTCTCCACAATCACTCTGAACCCGAAACAACCAACCCAAAACAACATAAATAGGCTAAGAAACATATGATAAATCATAAATAGGGAAAACAGGGCTAAAATTCTCGGAATGACCGGTCGGGTCGTTACATTCTCCCCCACTTAAACATGCGTTCGTCCTCGAACGGGCCCAGAGTTGTTTCCAAAACCATCAAAATTTGCCGTGAAACCTGCCATGCACATATCCTGGATTATCCCATGTCATCCTATCCCATATAGGTCCAATAGCAAAACATAGCTGAAATTTCGAAATCCAACCTAACCCAGACCTTAGAACCCAATTTCCACTTCCGAAATAATTTCCAAGATCAAAATTCCACAACTATAAACTGAATAAGTTTGAACACGTTGTATCAAGCCATATCCATAACCCAAGATGTAATCACATAATATACCGCATGACTCTAAACACTCCTAGCGATAACTCCTAATCATAATAGCTGCTCAGAACAACCCAATACTGGTACATAACCTCTTATCAAGCAATGCCTCGCTCTAACATTTTCATATACTGTCGTTGACAAGTACCATCACAACACCATGCTAAGAGCCTGGCACACATCGTAAAAATCAAAACACACGAATCTGGCACCAAGGATCATACCTCTACATAACTCCGCTACAATGCGTGATCCCATCCAAATGCTGGTCCACATGAAATACTTCAAGCCACCTTGCCCAAAACCAATAACCATGCGCAATTTGACATCAGGTATCAAAGTGCATTGCCATAACCACGGGGAACCAGACGATACCATGTTACACGAACCCAAAAGAACATAACCAATATGCCTCAATTCCGCAATACCCAGTTACTTACCTTACTCAAATCCCGCTATAAAGCCCAAATAGATCCGCACCATATGTGCATATAACCAACATCACAACTCCTAGAAACACCGAAGGGTAACTCATAGATCACTCCAGAACACGAATAAGCTCAATGACAATCGAATGGTACATCCCTCAACGATAGCAATTCGGAGTCAACAATTCCGACCCCGTGCAGAACACACACCCATACTGGGCCTACCAATGAACCCTAAATCAACTCTGGTCACCCGCAATAGATAGATAACTCTCTGAAAGTTCACAATGACTGAATCATGGCACATACTAACATCTGACTAGATTTGCTCGCATTTTCACAGTCCACAACCAAAAAATAATCTGTTTATGAGAATTCTCAGTCTCGAAGTCCATGAAGCGCACAAATTACCATATATGATCCCAACTCCACCGCTCGAATATATAACACATCCCTAATACTCAATCATTCCATGAGGTATACCCCTATAATTCTTCTGTGTCACCAAGCAACCTTGAATATCAACAGTCAATCCAACAAGAGAGCGGCGCAATACCAATGAAGCACCCTTAACTCCACATATTGCCCTTTCTGAAATGTATACCCTCATCAAGCCACCCAATAGTGATATCATCTACCTAGTCATATGAAACTGCCAATGATGCCTAAGAATTTTTGACCTCTCTTCCAGAACTGAACCGTGACCTCACATATGCAAATCTCAACTCTACACAACATACCGCATACACCATGCCACCCTATGATAAATATGAGAACTTCATGATCCCTTTCGAGCCACATGCAACTACGTACCCAACTAGCCAAGAACTTTCCATTTGATCCCATTTAGAAGCAAAATCATTATACATCACTTGCATCTTACGCCAGTAGAAAATATATATCTCTAACCGTGGTAGAATCCATCAGGAACTATCCGAATCCCATTTGTACAACACCAAAACGTCAGGACTGAATCCTTCCAACTCAACCAAGCTACGCAGGTCACCAAAACCCAAGAGCATTTCTAAGAAACACCTGTAAAGCTCATTACCTCATAAACACCAAAAGAACTAATCATATCCCTTATCATGCCGATTTGACCTACTACCAAGCTGTCATATTTATCCAAGTTCCTTCTAAATTACCTTCGAATTGATACTTTCCCTTTCCATAATACCGCAATCCTCGACTCAGACTCACCACACGAGACCTAAGCATAAGACCATACCGTCTAAGGCTCGTAAGCTGCTGAATACTCTCTGAAATATCCCCAAAAGTACCACATTCAAAATACTTACCCTGAAGAGACGTCCTGCGAATCTAAATCCATTACCTTCACTTTCCCGATACTGATATGTAGAATCTATGATAATGTAGAAATTTCACAAGTCTTGACACCCTCCAACGTAAATCTCAGTTCTAGCCAAATGCACACCTTTAAGATTCCCAATTGTTATGTATAACCTTGAATCCATCAGAACCATTCTCGAGAGTCATTCACTCTACACAAAACTCAATTAAACTCATCAAATAGATCAAACGACCTGACCCCATTTGCACACCAACATACTAGGAAGTAACCCACACTTCGAAGTAACCAAGCAAATTCTTACTCCGCACACCCTACACCATTTACAGTTACAACTCAATCATTCAACAAAACCTATTTACCTATAAAGTATATTACTACCTGTATTCAAAGATTTCCATTACTCGAGTCATTCTCAAACTACATCTCTGCACATCAAAACTGATTCACCAGTATGCCTCGAACTGAAACCAATGCAACACATAATCGTACAACCAACTTATCATTAGCAGACTCCCCCACTTGGATCAAAGCCAAAGATCAAGACAAACAATAACTCACAGTTCCCGCTATCACTGGTACAATACCGCAGTGAGATTCAACTAAATCCTTTATAAGCTCATATAACACAAATCATCTAATATCTCGAATCATCTGCAAATCTCGCATTCATCATTGTAATAGTCATGCCAACTTCCACAAGCAATCTAAACTCAAATTGCAGCATATATCATCTACTAGTAAAAGAGAACTTGCTATAAAACAACATAAGGATCACATAACCCCAGGACATCCCGCAGGAGATAAACCGTCCTGCTTAGCCTCAAACTAATATCTCTCTATACCCTTCCGACAATGATAGCTATAACACAATCACTTTACCCTCCTGCATCAAAACACAACTAATGCCTACCTTCGAGGCATCACAATATGCGGTATAAGAACCGGAAGCTGATGGTAGGACTAACACTGGATATGTGGTTAAAGCAAAATCTTGAGCTTCTGAAAGCTCTCTCCACACTCGTCTGACCACCTGGATACCCTCACTGGACACCACGTGCCCCAAGAATGCTACTAAACTGAGCCAAAATTCACATTTGGAGAACTTTGCATAAAGCTTCTCCTCCCTAAATCTCTATAACACCATCCTCAAATGCTGAGTATGCTCATCCTGGCTACGTGAGTACGCCAGGATGCCATCAATGAATACCATAATGAAGCAGTACAAATACGGCTGGGATACACTGTTAATCCAATATATGAACGTTGTTGGGGAATTGGTCAGCCTAAAAGACATCAACAGGAACTCATAACACAACAGGAAGATTCCACTTCCCTCCACAAATAAACTACATAAGAGGTCCTCTAATACACTCACAACTCGAGGCCATATGCCAACTCCGGACAGAAGTCGAACACTCAATAATTCTTGCTACATATCCAACCAATCCTTTTTTTCACAATCAAACAATATGAACACATCTCACCATCGAATCACACCCACCACATAGTCATCCAGCCATAAAGTCCCACCAATAAGGACACAAACGGACATATAAGTCCCAAATGCATATGCTCACACCATTGAAATCTCAGCACTCAAGCCACAGAATAAACCCGGCCTCATGTCCTCAAGACTGGCCCACTTAAAACATGCTAAAATCACATCTCGCACCTTACCATAGAAATCACAAGCCATCGTTACACAGCTGATACAGAGCGCTCACGTGCGCATTCGAATACATGAAAGGAATTTAAAGAGTTACGCTTTTGGCTGAATAAATGGATTCGCACGACAAGAATTCAAGAATATGAGACTTTTCCTCAAGGTTATGTAGCCTCTCGAAGATAAGTACAGACGTCTCCATACTGATCCGCAAGACTCTACTAAAACCTGCTCATGAACGGTGAGTCCTATGTAACCTAGGCTCTGATATCAACTTGTCACTATCCCAAAACTACCCCGACCGTGATAGCGCCTATCATGATATTAGGCCAGCCAATTGAAATTTTTCAAAAACATAAAGAACCTTTCATTTATAACATTTCTAAACCGATAAATCATAACAGTTTCATTTAAGCTTTTTTTTAAACAGATTAAGATATGTCGAATACTAGATACAACCCAAGATCCCGGAGTCACTGGTCATGAGCATCTAAAGACAATACAAGTCTGGAAAATAAACACTTTAATAGTAAGAAGGAGAAGGGCAAGGCTGCGGACACGTGCAGCTACCTCGCAAATCTCCATGAATCTTTGGTACAGTAAATCAACTCTCAGACAGCCCTAGCACCTGAATCTGCACACAAGGTGCAAGGAGTAATGTGAGTATGCCAACTCAGTAAGTAATAAAAGTAAATAGGGTCTGAGCAGTAAGAAACACATTAAAACACGTCATCAATTCACAGTAAATAGAGTCTTTCTTTCGCAACAGTATAAAAGTTAAATGATTACGTTCAAAAGTCGAGTTCAGTAAAAATCATTAGGGAATATATTTTTCCAAAAGTTTCAATAGAAATTCAAGAAGTTTAGGGTAAAAAGTGATAAAATCATAACTGGCCTCTCGGGCAAAAACATGCATCATAACGCGCTCGTCGGGCGTAACATCACTCAGAATCAGTCCCTCAGCATACCTCACAATCACTCGTAATCATCCCCTCAGCAACCTCACAGTCACTCATGCCTCCCAATCACTGGTCACTCGTCACTCGGCACTCGCCACTCAGTAGGTACCTGCGCTCATTTTGGGTGTGTACAGACTCCGGAGGGGCTCCTTCAGCCCAAGCGCTAATATCAAGCCACCTCGTAGCGTATCATATCCTCACAATTAGGCCCTCGGCTTCACTCAGTCAGAAACTCTCAAAAAGCCACTCGGGCTGTCAGTAAAAACGGGGTACTCGACCCAAAAACATCATTTTATATCTCAAAATAGTGTAAATAAGGCTGAGTTTCGAAATCAGTTAAACATAACATGACTAAGTGTAAATCATAAGTTAACACAGTGAAAAATAGTAGTAAAATCCCCCAATGGGTCTAAACAGGTCGGCAACAAGGCCCCAAACATGGCTTACAGCCCAAATATAACAATAGTCTGAAAACACGATTTAACATATGATTTAAAAGTAAACACGCAACTCAATAGTTACCACGGGAGGGACCGAGTCCAAATCTCCAATCAGTGCACGCCACACACTCGTCATCCATCATATGCGCCACTCCAAAATAGTGAGAAAATACAAAGTCCGGGGTTTCATACCCTCAGGACAAGATTTACAGTCATTACTTACCTCAATCTGAGCAAAATCCTACTCTGAAATGCCTTTGCCCCTCGAATTAGCCTCCAATCGACCGGAGTCTAGCCACAGTTAATTAAATTCAGTCAATACAAATTATAAGAATTAATTCCATATGAAAATACTAATTTTTCCAACAAAATCTGAAATTTAACTCAAAATCGCCCGTGGGGCCCACGTCCCAGAATCCGACGAAACTCACCAAATCTGACAACCCATTCAACCACGAGTCCAACCATACCAAAATTACTAAATTTCGATAACAATTCGGCCTCCAAATATTCAAATCTTATTTTCAAATCCCTAGGCCCAAATCCCCAATTTACACCTCAAAAACATGTAATCAAGTCGGATTATTCGATGATAATTCAATATTATGGAGTAGAGATGATCACAAGTGACTTACCTCAAGATTTCCCATGACTTCTCGCTCAAAAATCGCCTCAAACCCTGTTCTTTCACCAAAAAATGTGAAAATAGGCTAAAAAAACCATAACAGCATTAAAAACACCAATTCTGGTCGGTAAAAGCTAATTCCCGTCGCTAAAAGTGCCAAATCTGGTCGCTAAAGGTGCGCATCAGATCCTGTTGCACCAACAATGTTTATTTTTAATAAAAAGGCTCTAACTCCACCATACGAACTCAGAATTCGATGATTCTTGTTCCTATGAGTCACAAATAATAATACGAACATATCCGTTCAATCGAAACTCAATTCGGAGCTCATTTGCTCAGTGCGATACCCATTTCGCTCGCTAAACAATTAACTCATGTTTCGCGTCAAAAACCTGTCACGACCCCAATTCCTAAACCGGCCGTGATGGCGCCTATCGTGGAACTAGGCTAGCCGATAATCATATATTTACAGTTTTTTTCCAAAATCCCAACTATTTTCAACATTTCATAAAAGTATATAGAATTACTGAATCCATTAGGCAAAATAAACAGCTAAACAGTCTAAACCATCCCCAAAATCCGGAGTCAACAGGTCATGAGCATCTAAGAAATATACCAAAAAGTCTACTATTATAATACAAAACCTCCGAACGAATAACTAGGTACAACATAAGAAGGGAAAACAGAGATGTTGCGGACGCTGAACAACCACCTCTATGTCCCGAACTCCGGCTCCGCACGGAATAGATGGATAACGCTCGGTATCAACACCTGTATCTACACACAGGGGTGCAGGGAGTAATATGAGTACACCAACTCAGTAGTAATGAAAATAAATCAAGTCTAAGCGGCAAGAAACACATAAAAATCAAATAATCAGTTAACAATATGCACAACCTTTCTTTTCAACAATATATACATAGATATGTATGAAATCAACATGCCTTAAAAACCAACTTCAGTAAAATCCTTTGAAAAATGTGTTTTCCAATAATCTAAGAAATAAAAATACCTGAAGAATTTAGTGTAAAACTAAATAAGTCATAAATAGCCCCTCGGGCAGAACATGTATCATAAATCGCCCCTCGGGCAGAACATCATTCAGCACCTCACAGCCACTCAGTATCAGCCCCTCGGGCAACCTCACTGTCACTCATGCCCCCAATCACTCGTCACTCGGCACTCGTACTCAGTAGGTACTTGTTCTCACTGGGGTGTGTACAGACTCCAGAGGGGCTCCTTCAGCCCAAGCACTAATATCAAGCCACCTCGTGGCATATCATATCCTCACAAATCAGGCCCTCGACCTCACTCAGCCAGAAACTCTCAAAAGCCCCTCAGGCGTATCAGTAAAACGGGGTACTCGACCCAAAAGCATCATTTTATTTCTCAAAACATTGTAAATAAGGCTGAGTTTCGAAATCAGTTAAACATAACATGACTGAGTGTGAATCATAAATCAACAGTGAGGAAATAGCAGTAAAAAGCTCCCAAAGGGTCCAAACAAGTCGGCACGAGGTCTCAAACATGGCTTATAGCCCAAATATATCAATAGTTTTAGAACACAATTTAACATATGATTTAGAGTAAAAATACGCAACTCAATAGTTTCCGCGGAGAGGACTAAGTCCAATCCAAAAATCAGTGTGCGCCACATACTCGTCATCCGACATGTGCGCCATTCAAAAAACAGTGAGAAATATGAAGTTTGGGGTTTCATACCCTCAGGACAAGATATATAGCCATTACTTACCTCTACCGGGCCACAATACTAATCCGCGATGCTCTTGCCCTCAAATCGGCTCCCGACTGCTCCGAATCTAACAAAAACCAGATTACATCATCAATATACGCTAAAGGAACAAAACTCAATCAAAAGCTATTATTTTAGACACAATTCTCGAAATTCGTCCAAACCCGAGCCCCGGGCCCACGTCTCAGAATTCTATAAAATTTACATCACTAGAATCCTCATCCTCCCACGATTCTGCACATACCAAGAACACCAGAATCGGACCACAATTGCCCGCTCAAATCACCAAAAGAATTTTCCAAACTTCCACCCATTTTCCCCAACTTTTCTACTTTAAATTCCTCAAATTTCAAGCCTAATCCTTCACAAAATAACATAGAAACGAGTTTATAATCCGGGAAACTTACCTCCACTGAAGACCCTCGAGTTCCTCCTTCAATTTGCTCTCAAACCAGCTCAACCCGCATGCAACAATGGAAGAAATGACCAAAATTTTGCGGAGGCACCTATTTATATTTTCTGTCCAGTTAATCCGCACCTGCAGACAATCCCTCACATCTGCGAAATCCCACTAACAGTCCAAACTTCGCACCTGCGAGTCCTTTTTTGCACCTACGGCTTCACAGGTGCGACCCATGCCTCGCACCTGCGGATTCCTACAGCCTGGCCTCCTTTCGCACCTGCGCAAGGTTCTTCGCACCTACGTCCATCGTACCTACGACTCCCCATCCGCAGGTGCGGCCACACCAGTAAATTCACACCAGCAACTATTTTGGTGCAATTTCCTAAGTCCAAACCCCCGCTAACCATCTGAAATCAATATCGAGCCCCTCGGGGCCCCAACCAAACATGCCAACACACCTCATAACATCATTCAAACTTAGTCGAGCCTTCAAAACACCAAAACAACAAAAAAACACCAAAATTACATCAAATTCAAGCCTATGAACTTGGAAACTTCTAAATTTAGCCAATGATGACGAAACCAACCAAAACACATCCGATTGACCTAAAAATTTGCACGCATATCTAAAATGACATTACGAACCTGTTTCAACTTTCGGAATTCCATTTCGACCCCGATAGCCTATTTTCCACTGCCGACCGGAAATCGCCAAAAACTAACTTTCGCCAATTCAAGCCTAATTCTACACCGGACATCAAAACTTCATTCCGAACACACTCCTAAGTCCCAAATCACCTAAAAAAGCTATCCGAGCCATAAAATCTGCATTCTGGGGTTGTTTACCAATAAGTCAACTCCTAGTTGACTTTTCCAACTATTAAGCTAGTTTAAGAGACTAAGTGTCTTTGTTCTCACCACAACCACTTCGGAACTAAATCAACCAACCAAACATAACATAAATAGGCTAAGCGGCATATGATAAAGAAGAAATAGGGGAACGGGGCTAGTCTCACGGAATGACCAGCCGGGTCGTTACATCCTCCCCCTCTTAAACAAATGTTCGTCCTCGAACGAGTCTAGAAGCATACCTAGAGTCTCGAATAAGTGAAGATATCTGCTCTGCATCTCCCGCTCGGGCTCCCAGGTGGCATCTTCCACCGGCTACCCTCTCCACTGAACCTTCACTGAAGTTATATCCTTAGACCTCATCTTTCTGACCTGACGACCCAAAATAGCCACTAGCTCTACCTCATATGACATATCATCATCGAGCTGAACCGTGCTGAAGTCCAAAACATGAGACGGGTCACTAACATACTTTCGGAGCATCGACACATGGAACGCCGGATGAATACTCGATAAGCTAGGAGGCAAGGCAAGTCTATAAGCCACCTCCCCAATCCTCTGAAGCACCTCAAATGGCCCAATGAACCTGGGACTCAGCTTTCCCCTCTTCCCGAACCTCACAACACCCTTCATGGGCGACACCTTCAGCAACACTTTCTCCCCAACCATGAAAGACACATCTCGGACCTTCCGGTCCGCATAACTCTTCTGCCTAGACTGCGGTGCGAAGCCGCTCCTGAATCAACTTCACCTTACCCAACGCATCTTGAACCAAGTATGTGCCCAATAACCTAGCCTCGCCTATCTCCAACCAACCAACCGGAGATCTGCACCTCCTACCATATAAAGCCTCATACAAAGCCATATGGATACTCAACTGATAACTATTATTATATGCAAACTACACGAGTGGAAGAAACTGATCCCATGAACCCCCAAAATCAATGACACAGGCACGCAACATATCCTCCAAAATCTGAATAGTACACTCCGACTGCCCGTCGGTCTGAGGATGAAACGTTGTGCTCAACTCAACCTTAGTACCCAAATCTCTCTGTACGGCTCTCCAAAATTGAGATGAGAACTGAGTACCTTTTTCAGAAATGATAAAAACTGGAACCCCATACAATCGGAAAATCTCCCTGATATAAATCTCAGCTAACCTCTCCGAAGAATAAGTAGTACCAACAGTAATGAAGTGCGCGGACTTGGTCAGCCGATCCACAATAACCCATATAGCATCAAACCTCCTCGAAGTCCGTGGGAGCCCAACTACGAAGTCCATGGTGATCCGCTCCCACTTCCACTCCGAAATATGTAATCTCTGAAACAATCCACCTGGTCTCTGATGCTCATGCTTGACCTGCTGACAGCTGAGACACCAAACTATGAACTCCACAATATACATCTTCATCTGCCTCCACCAATAATGTTGTCTCAGATCCTGATACATCTTTGCGACACCCAGATAGATGGAATACCGCGAACTATGGGCCTCAGCTAGAATTAAATCTCGAAGTTCATCCACATTGGGCACGAAAATCTGGCTCTGAATCCTCATGACCCCATCACCACCAATAACCACATCCCTGGCATCACCGTGACGGACCCTGTCCTGAAGAATGAGCAAGTGTGGCTCATCATACTGGCATGCTCTAATTTGATCATAAAGAGAAGACCTGGAGGCTACACAAGCCAATAACCGCGGAGGCTCTGATAGATCCAATCTCACCAACCGACCCGCTAAATCCTGAACATCAAGTGCTAATGGTCGCTCTGCTACTAGAAGGTAGGCTAGACTCCCCAAACACTCCGCCCTACGAATCAGGGCATCGGTCACCACATTGGCCTTCCCCGGATGATATAAAATAGTGAGGTCATAATCCTTGAGAAGCTCCAATCACCTCCTCTGACGCAAATTCAGATCCTTCTGCTTAAGCAGATGTTGCAAACTACGGTGATCAGTGAAAATCTCACAATGCACTCCATACTAATAATAACGCCAAATCTTCAAGGTGTGGACAATAGCTGCTAGCTCAAGATCGTGCACTGGATAATTATTCTCGTGCACCTTCAACTGTCTGGACGCGCGTAGGCAATCACCCTACTGTCCAGCATCAAAACTGCTCCAAGGCAAACTCTCGAGGCATCACAGTAAACTGTATAAGAACCTGAACTCGTAGGCAAAATCAATACCGGAGCTGTAGTCAAAGCTGACTTGAGCTTTTGAAAGCTCTCCTCACACTCCTCAGTCCACCTGAACTGAGCACCTTCTAGGTTAGTCTGGTCATAGGTGCTGCAATAGATGAAAAACCCTCTACGAAACGGTGATAGTACCCTGCCAAACCAAGGAAACTATGAATCTTGGTGGTTGATGACGGTCTAGGCCAGCTCTGCACCGTCTCTATCTTCTTCAGATCAACTTGAATACCCTCACTGGACACCATGTTCCCCAAGAATTCTAAATAATCAAGCCAGAACTCACACTTTGAAAATTTTGCATACAATCTCTTCTCCCTCAAGGTCTGAAGCACAACTCTCAAATGTTGCTCATGATATTCCCGAGATCAGGAATACACCAAGATATCGTCAATAAACACGATGACGAAAGTCACGGACCATAGGAACCAAATCAATAATGGGAGTCTCACCACTGACATCCCTCACAAAAGCTAGATAAGATAAACACCCCTTCTCAACCATGCCCTGGGCCTTCAGGTAGGAAATCACCCTGGTAGGCATATACGCAGAAGAACCTCTCCACTCAACCCTCGGACATCCCGTCATAGTTAAGTGTCACGGTCTTATCATGACAATTAAGAACAACATGACACGGAGATAACCAATCCATGCCCAATATCACATCAAAATCGACCATGCTGAGTAACAGTAGGTCCACTCGGGTCTCCAGACCCCCAATAGATATTACACACGACAGATACACACGGTCCACAACAACATTATAGTCCACCGGAGTTGACACATGAACATATGTAACTAAAGACTCACGGGGAATATCCAGAAAATGAGCAAAATATGAATAGGTAGATCCAAGGTCAAATAAAGCCAAAGCATCTCGGCGACTGACTGAGACAATACCTGCGATCAATGCATCAGAGGCTATAGCATCTGACCTGGCTGGAAATGCATACATACGTGCCTGACCTCCACCTGCTCGACCTTTCCCTCTAGGGCGGCCTCTAGCTGACTGACTACCACCCCTGGCTGCCTAGGCGGGTGGTGAAGTAACTGGAGCTGAAGTCGAGGGCTGGCCCCTCTGCTGAGAAGAACCACCAGGACGATGGGGACACTGCCTCCACATGTTCCCAAAACTCTCAACACTCAAAACAACTCCCTGGAGCTGGAGACGAGGACTGATAGAAACCACTGGCACCAGAATGGCCACTGGAAGAATCATGCATAGAGGAACTCTGAACTGGTGATGCTCGAACTGCACTCTAGGCTGGGAGGGAAAGGAATGAAGAACGTCCTGGCTGAGAACAGCGGGGACCATGCCCCGAATATGCACCACTATAGGCTGGCGGTACTGATTGAGGAGGCTTGAATGAACGACCTCTACCATGCTGAAACTGCCCCCTAGAGGGAGCACCACTAGAACCACCCGATCCATGAGGCCTCTTGGCCTCCCTCTCCTGGCGGCGAGCCGACTCAATATCTCGAGCAATATCAATAACCTGCTCGAATGTAGCATCTGATACTCTTTCCCGGGTCATGAAAAAGTGGAGCTGATAAGTGAGGCCATCCACAAACCTCCTAATCCTCTCTCTATCAGTAGGGACCAACTCGATAGCATGACTATCCATCTCTCCGAAAACCGCATCTCGTACTGCGTCACTGATAGCTCCCCCTAACGCAACTGCTCAAAAAGCCTGCGCTGCTCCTCCCTGTGATACTGGAGTACATACTTCTCCAAAAAGATAGTGGAGAACTTCTTCTAGGTGAGGGGTGCTAGACCAACTGGCCGACACCTCTCAAAAGACTCCCACCAAGTTAAAGCAGCACCAGAAAATTGAAAAGTAGCAAATGAGTCCCCACTGGTCTCTAAAATCCCAGCAGTACGTAGCATCCTCTGACACTTATCCAGAAAACTCTATGCATCCTCGCCCTCAGCACCACTGAATGTCGGAGGCTGAAGTCTACTAAACCTCTCCAGTCTACGCTGCTCGTCCTTTGGCATATCCGGAATCACGAAGTCCCGAACTGGAGCAACCGGCTGGGATAGAACCACCCCCGGTGTCTGATGGCCCTGAGTAACCTGCTCAAGTGTCCGGGCAACTGGAGTCTGACTGCCTCCCCCAGCCTGAGAAGTAGCGGCAACTTCCTGAGCAAGGGTGGTACACACAGTCAAGATTCGAGCCAAGGTCTCCAAAAGACCCGGAATAACAATAGGCATTGTCGGGGCCTAAGCTTGTCCCGCTGGAGCATCTGCGGTGGGAATCTGATTCTGAACAGTAGGGGGATCAACTGGCACTACCCTGACTGCTTCACGGGCTGGCCCCTACCTCTACCACAGCCTCGACTGCGGCCTTGACCTCTCGCTGGTCTAGCTGGTGGCTTATCACCCTGATCGGTAGCGCAAGTCCTCACCATCTGCGAGAGAAGGAAAAAATAGAAGTTTAGATTTCTAGAATCAATAAAATGGCACGACAGAATTCCAGAAAATGAGATTGTTCCTAAGGGTTCCGCAACCTCTCAAAGATAAGTACAGACATCTCCGTACCGATCCGCAAGACTTTACTTGTAACGACCGGACCGGTCGTTTTGAGCTCTAGCACGTTGTTCAGTTGTTTGAGGCTATGAGCAGCTTCATTTCAGGTATTATGACCCGTGGGCGTGGTCGGAATTGAATTTCAGGAAGTTTATAGTCGGTTTGGAAAGAAAATTCTCATTTCAGAAACCTTAAGTTGGAGAAATGGGCTAAGATTGGAATTTTGAGTAAACAACCTCAGAATCAGGATTTGAGGGTTCCTGCAGCTTCGTATGATGATTTCGAACTTGGGAGTATGTCCGGATCGGGTTTTGGATAACCCGGGGGAGTTTCGATGCATATTGTGAAAATCAGCATTTTTGAATAAATTCTCTAAGTTTGGCTTGAAGCATATTTCAGTGATGTAGATGTCCGTTTGGAATTCTGATTCTGGGAATAGCTCCGTATGGTGATTCTGGAGTTGGGAGCGCGATTGGAAGTGAATTTGGATGTCCGTAGGTCATTTTGAAGTCATTTGGCTAAAGATAGAAATTTGAAGGTTTTGAGAAATCCGACCGGAAGTAGAAGTTTTGATATCGAGGTCGGAATGCGATTTCGGAAGTTGGAGCAAGTCCGTAATGTTGAATACGACTTGTTTGCAAAATTTAAGGTCAATCGGACGTGATTTGATAGGTTTCGGCGTCGGATGTAGAAGTTTGAAATTCTAAGTTCTTAAAGAATTGGATTTGAGTACGATTCATGATTTTGGCGTTGTTTGATGTGATTTGAGGGCTCGATCAAGTCCGTGTCATGTTTTGGGGCAGGTTGGTATAAATGGACGGGGTCCCGGGGGCCTCAGGTGGATTCCGGGTGGTTAATGGATCAAAGTTGAAGTTGGAAAAGGGCTGAAGTTGTTGTCATCTGGTGTAACCGCACCTGCGAGGATTTGGTCGCAGGTGCGGCTAGGGGGACCGCAGGTGGGATTTTGGGCTGGATCCAAGGGGTCCGCAGGTGCGGAAGATTTGGGCGCACCTGCGGAAGCGCAGGTGCGATAAGGTGGCTGCGGGTGCGGAAAATGGGCCTGGGCAGATTGTTTTTTAAGCGAGAATTTGGTCATTTCTTCATCCATTTTCATATGCCATGGGCGATTTGGAGGAGCTTCAAGGAGAGGATTTCGTCAAGGATCGCAAGGTAAGTAATTTTTTCACGTTTTTGAATTTAATACAAGATTATTACAAAGATTTGGTAGTGGAAATTAAGGGAAATTTTGAAGAAACCTAGAAAATGTAAATTTGGAATTTAGCCACGAATTTGAGTATGGGATGTAGAGTAAATTGCATGATTGAACTAGTAGAGCTATGGGTAGCATGTATTTTCAAGAATTTCGGATTTCCGGGCGCATGGGCCCGAGGGCATTTTGGTCATTTCACCGAGTGGGGTTGGGAAAGTATACAATCTGAATTTGTTGTGAGTGTTAGGATGAATTTTCATTTCTTTACCGTTATGTGGTAGTTTCAGAGCATTGTGCGCCCATTGGAGAAAAATAGAAATTTGAAGGTTTTGAGAAATCCGACCGGAAGTGAAAGTTTTGATATCGAGGTCGGAATGCGATTCTGGAAGTTGGAGCAGGTCTGTAATGTTGAATACGACTTGTGTGCAAAATTTAAGGTCAATCAGACGTGATTTGATAGGTTTCGGCATCAGATGTAGAAGTTTTAAATTCTAAGTTCTTAAAGAATTGGATTGGAGATTTCGGCATTGTTTGATGTGATTTGAGGGCTCGAGCAAGCTCGTGTCATGTTTTGGGGCAGGTTGGTATAATTGGACGGGGTCCCGGGGGGCCTCGGGTGGATTCCGGGTTAACGGATCAAAGTTGAAGTTGGAAAAGGGCTGAAGCCGTTGTCATCTGGTGTAACCGCACTTGCGAGGATTTGGCCGTAGGTGCGGATAGGGGGAACGCAGGTGGGAGTTTGGGCTGGAGCCAAGGGGGCCTCAGGTGCGGAAGATTTGGGCGCACCTGCGGAAGCGCAGGTACGATAAGGTGGCCGCGGGTGCGGAAAATGGGCTTGGGCAGATTGTTTTTAAGCGAGAATTTGGTCATTTCTTCATCCATTTTCATAGGCCATGGGCGATTTGGAGGAGCTTCAAGGAGAGGATTTCATCAAGGATCGCAAGGTAAGCAATTTCTTTACGTTTTTGAATTTAATACAAGATTATTACATAGATTTAGTAGTGAAAATTGAGGAAAATTTGGGAAATTTTTGAAGAAACCTAGAAAATGTAAATTTGGAATTTAGCCACGAATTGAGTATGGGATGTAGAGTAAATTTCATGATTGAACTAGTAGAGCTATGCGTAGCATGTATCTTCAAGAATTTTGGATTTTCGGGCGCGTGGGCCCGATGGCATTTTGGTCATTTCTCCGAGCGGGGTTGGGAAAGTATATAATCTGAATTTGTTGTGAGTATTAGGATGAATTTTCATTCCTTTGTCGTTATGTGGTAGTTTCGGAGCGTTGTGCGTCCGTTGGAGTCATCGGAGAGGCTTGGAAGCCGGTATTGGAATTTTGGAGCGAGGTAAGTCTTCTTTCTAACTTTGTGAGGGGGAATCGTCCCCCTAGGTGAATTAAAT
>ML317370.1:0-16677 GCA_005239505.1 Nicotiana paniculata
ATAGGTCCCTTCGAGGTGTTGAGGCGAGTTGGGGAGGTTGCTTATGAGCTGGCCTTACCTCCCTGTTTGTCGGGAGTTCATTCAGATTTTCATGTATCCATGCTCTGGAAGTACCATGCCGACTTCTCTCACGTAGTTGATTTCAACACTATTTAGTTGGATGAGAGGTTGGGCTATGAGGAGGAGCCATTTGCTACTATTGATAGACAAAATCGCCAGTTGAGGTCCAAGAGATTTTCTGCCGTAAAGGTCCACTGGAAGGGCCAACCAGTTGAGGAGGCAACCTGGGAGTCCGAGGAGGGTATGCAGAGAAAATATCCACACTTATTCAGCACTTTAGGTATGATTCTAGACCCGTTCGAGGACGAACGTTTATTTAAGAGGTGGAGAATGTAACGACCCGACCGGTCGTTTTGCGTTATCGGACCCCGTTCCCCTAAATGAAACTTCCTGTAGCGGCTTATTATGATTTATGACTTGTGGGGACGGGTGGTTCGGGATTCGGAAGCGCTTAGAGTGGTATAGGAACACTTGGTTCCTTAAGGTTGGCCTTTAAGGCCAAAGTTTAACTTTGGTCAACATTTTTAGTAAACGACCTCGAAATCGAGTTTCGACGGTTCCGGTAGCTTTTTATGATGATTTTGGACTTGGGCGTATGCTCGGAATGGGTTTTGGACGACCCGGGAACATTTCGGCGCCCAATATCAAAATAAGAATTTCCTTAAGTTAATATTGTGGTTTGGGACGTGTTTTTGTGTTATCGAATTCCAAATGGAATTTCGAGACCAGCAATAGTTCCGTTATGTCATTTATGACTTTCCTGCAAAATTTGGTGTCATTCCGAGTAGTATAGGTCGGTACGGTGCATTGTTACTGAATTCTAGAACATTAAGTTCAAAGTTTGATTCAATTTGGTTTTGGGGTCGAATTCTTAGTTTCGTTGTTGTTTTTCACGTTCCGAAAATTTGAGCGAGTCCGTATCATGAATACAGACCTGCCAGTGCCTTTGGACGGGGTCCCGATGGGCTTGGGTGAGTTTCGGACCCTTCGGAGTTAAATGCAAAACACCAAAATTTCTGTGTCTGGTTTCCTTCTATGCGTTCCCGGTTGCTCTGCCGTGTTCGCATAGAAGGATCTGGACAGGGGTGAAAATTTTCCCTATGCGTTCTCATAGGCGCTCCGTGTTCGCATAGGGTAGGGCATTGGACCAGACCAATTTAGCCCTTACTCAATGCGTTCGCACCCCCCCAGCCGCATTCGCATATGTCTAGCCAAGCTAGCCTCCGCGTTTACGAAGACCTCCCCGCGTTCGCATAGAAGGCCTCATCAGGCCCTGGCCATTTGTTCATCGCGAACGCACTGCCCCTGATGCGTTCGCATAGAAGGGGCAGCTGGGCAATGTGTTTTTATAACGGGATTTAATTCATTTCCTCATCTTCTTTTTCTTCCTTGGGACGATTTTCAGCATTCAAGAGGGGCAAACGACCTAGTTATTGAAGGTAAGTAAATTCTACCCTAATATTAGTTTCATGCATGGATTACAAGCTAAATTAACTACCTAATTAGTGAAAAGTAAGGATTTGGGGCAGTAACCTAGGGCTTTTGAAAATGTAGAAAATTACCCGTCAATTATCTATGAAATCAAGTAAAAATCATGTATTAATGATCCTTAGGCTATAGGTGAGTGTTTCCTTCAAGAATTTTTGGAATCCGAGCATGTGTGGGCCCAGGGTTGGATTTTAGGATTTCTTCAAGAATGATGAATTTGACTAAGTATTAGGAGAATTTCATGCTTTGAGTATAAATTGATATATTTGCATAACATTTGGCTAGTTTCGAGTCTGTGGGTGTCGAGTTTGGAGTTTCAGGTGTGTTCTTGACCAGGAGAGTAGGTTCGATGCGAGGTGAGTCTCCTTTATAACCTTGTAAGAGGGAACTCTCCCCCTAGGTTCTTTCAATGACTATGTGCTAATGTTTGTGGGGGCTACGTACGCGCCAAGTGATGAGAGTCCGTACGTAACGACTATTATTGTTATGACCGGGTAGTTAGGCCTACATCATGCCTTATGTTTTCCTTGAAACAAACTATATGCTTATAGAATTAATGTTACATGCGGCTTGTTTCTCTGAGATCATGGAATTTAAGTAATATTAAGGAATTGTTCACAATAAAATAAATTATAAAGAGTAAATGTGTGGATTGTGTGTACATGTGACTACTTCACAATTTACATTCCGCGAGCGGAGTGTTATTTCCCCCACTCTCATGGGAGCGGGTCGTATGCCACAGCGAGATTGAAAGACATATTATGGTTCGCGCCGTTCGACCCTCGGCAATGCACATATATGATTATTATGATGGCTCAGGCCGGTTGTCCTTATCCTGTATGTGCATGCTAAATTGTTAATGATTCTTTTATGGATTTGGAATGGTCAGATATATTTTTAAAGGAAAGAAAAGAATAATGAAATAGAAATTGTACGTTTACTTCCAGTATTTATTTGAACTACTGTTACTTTTAAATGTTTACTGCTTTTATCGTCCTTGTATGTCTGTTACTGATATTATATCCTGCTTAATCATTTTGTTGGACCTTAGTGAGTGTCAATTCGACCTCTCGTCACTACTTCTTCAAGGTTAGGCGGGATACTCACTGGGTACATATTTGTTTATGTACTCATGCTACACTTCTGTACTTAATTGTACAGGTTCTGACACTGATGCATCTGGTTATCAGACCGGAGCTCAATTCTGATTATAGTTGGACCTGACTTCACGGTGAGCTGCTTCTCCTGACGATCCTCGGCAACACCATGGAGTTTTATTTTGCTTATTTCCCGTCTATTTCTTTCAGATAGTGGGACTGTATATTTTATCTTTTGTATATTCTATTAGTATGCCCGTAGGACTTGTGACACTAGTTCCTGGCACACACGTAGTGATTATTTTTGTTTGTGGGTCTGTATATATATTGGGTCACTCCTCCTTACGACTGCTTTTGGTTAAAAATGGCTTACTATCTTTTTCAATTAATGTTTTGAACTTTAAAACTTGGCACGTGTTGGGATGTTTAATCAAATATGGGAAAAATCCTTAGTAATCTAAGTGTGGGCTTGCCTAACCTCGGTGTTGGGCGCCATCACGACCTGAGTTAGTATTTTGGGTCGTGACACCAACCAAAGGAAAGTACTTTTCTTACTGATGCTGTTAGAGTCAAATGTACAAGTTTTCTTGGAAATTTGTAAAAGTCAATAAAAATGTGGTATTTTTCTTCTGCTTGCTTCTTTTTGCCATTTTGTTGCCTCAATGTAATCCTTTCTCAAAGACGCGGGGATAAAACAAAATGTGATCTAGAGTAGAAAATAGTGTTATGACTAAGATAAGTGTGACTAAATTCAGTGACTGCAAAATGTTTCAGTTGATTTATTAATGAAAATAATTATGGAATTTCATTCCTCTGAAATAGCTCTATTAGGTTTGCTTGTCCGATGCCTACTGGATATTTTTCTTATTATTGACACGAGACATCACAATAATGGTAGCATTAGACTTGCTAGAATGAGACAATCAAATCCTTAAGCTGCACCCACCCGTATGCACATGTATCTCGGAACTTCTGTATGGTTGATGATGCTGCTTCAACCGCGGGTCGTATCCTAGCAAGCTCCTTCTCTACTTGTATTCTCATGTTACTCTCTACCTGCCACTCAAAAGACCATTTCGAGATTAGCAACTTATTCACCAGATTGGAAAAACAAAAAATGAAATACCATTTTGACGAATTCACAGACTGGGCTAGAGACAACCTTATCTATGCAGCGAACAGTGTCTAAGACGTAGCAGAAATAAGCAAGTTGTCTGTAAAGATCTGCTTCTGTATACTGCCAGGGTGCATTGTACAAAAAATTTATCAGTAACCAACAATAAGTTGGTGCTAGACACCAAGAGCCATTTTTTGTGGTTAAAATAATTTCCCCCCCCCCCCCCCNTTTTGTGGTTAAAATAATTTTCCCCCTATCCCAATTGGTTTGGCATCATTTCCCTGTATACAAATTTTTGTGATGTATAGGAAAGAGTGCCAACTTATCTAGCATCTGTCCCTATCACTTTAGTAGCAACAGTAACTATAGTTTCAATAACTCCAAATAACAATTGTTGTTCTTAAAACTAGCAAAAGTGGTGGTACAATGGTGGTGATAGAAATTTTTATTTTTTATTTTTAGCAACTCCAGTCTCCAAATACTGACAGTGAAGATGTATTATCCATGAAAGGATAGCCACTAATATTAGCTAGGAACATGTCTTACATAGAAGTAGTCAAGATGATCCCCTCCTTTATTACATAGATCAAGAATGCAATTTAGGTAATTTCTTCAATTAGTTCATTCACTTTCCCCTACTTCCCCAACAAAAAGAAGGAAGTAAAACAAAAACAAGAATATCAGTAAGTTAATATGAGGAAAAGCATAGGAAGGATAAAGTTAGTTAAGAAAGGTTTCACCGCTAGGTTGAGGTGCTGAAAGGTTAGCTGCCTGATTTATGTGATAGCAGTTTTTGCCCAAATGCAGCAAAGACATAGTCAAGACATAAAGATATACTATATCTTTTAGTTTGCAACTTAGAGTATATACAATTAAAAAGGTATATATACATAAATGTAAATGAATTTTTTGCAGTCTATACTTATTGACATGTCTTAATATAGTTATCAAGTTTTGGCTATTGCTATCTTCTTCTTGTTGTACTTCACTTCATACTGATAGTTGCACTTTTGAAAAATTTAGATCAATTTGTACTTTCTAATGGACAAGTCTTGGATTGGAATGCCAAGAACCTCAACAGAGTATTTGCTTGGTTTGAATCAATTTCTAGATTTTGCGTTTATGAATGGAGCAATAAGAGATAAAATAAAATGTCCTTGTCCGAAATGTGGTTTTGGAAAGTGGAAGACAAGAGGTATAGTGCTTGATCATTTGATTTGCAAGCCATTTCCTCAAAATTATGTCACTTGGGGTTCTTCATGGGGAAATATAACTGGAGTACTGCATCTGTATTTGAACTTAACATTTATTCCATTATTATTTCCATTATTTTTAAATGGATTACTCAAAGAAGCATTATATTTGTATTCATCTCCATGAGCTCTCATGTGCATTCTCAAATTAGCATCCCTTTTAAACCCTATATGTTAATGACACGACAAAAAATGAACTCATCTCTTTTTTCGTTTTGCAATGGGCTATGTGAATACTATATTTAGGAAAATATTGATCAAGCTTTGAGTCAAAGCACCATAGATGAGTCTGAAATTTCGCCAAATGATGCTGTTGGGAAGGTGCTAGGAAAAGAGCACTCTGGAAGAGTAAGGTGCTTGGGATTAGGAGTTGTCCATAGCAGAGCTTTTAAACACACAAGGCCACGTTTTGGTGTTATGAATGGTTCAGGTTATAATAATGGTTCATGTTCTTCTGTGTGCCAAGATAAGTACAATCAAGTTTTGGATGCTCACAATGAAAGCAAAGAGAATTACGCTCAAATAATGAGTGCTCACACTCAAATGATGAATGCTTTCAAGGCCTATATGATAGTGAAAGAAGGGATGATACGTGAAGAATTTGCTGGTGTGAACACCCAATTTTTGCCCCGCATGGAAATTACTCCTAAAAATAATCAAAAAATAACTTTTAATGAATTTTAGGAACATTTCCTTATTTAGTTGCATGTCATGCATATTTAATACTTCAAAATTACAGAAAAATCGTAAAAATTATCACATTTTCATTTCATGTCATCTTAGGTTTAATTTTAAATTTTTAGGAATTAATTACTCTTTAACTGTTAGATTAATATATAAAAATCACAAAAAAAATACACATAATATTACTTAATTTTGTTTTACATTTTTAGGTTCAATTAATTAGTCTAAATTTGGAATCCACAAATTAATTAGCTTAAGTAATTATTTCAAATAAGGGGTTTAATCTTGCGAACTAATTTCTAAGTGTTATATTAATTAGAATGGCTAACGTTGCAAAAGAAAGAAAAGAAAAAGGGAAGCCAAAATCAGACTGGGCCAATTTCCATGGCCCAATTTCCTCTTAATCCGCCCAAAACCTATCTCTACACGACCCGGTCCGGCCCAATACTGTAACGACTTGACCGGTCATTCCGTGAGATTTACCCCATTTCCCCTATTTTCTGCATTTTTTATGTATCGCTATCTTGTTTATTATGTGTTGGATCAGTTGGTTTGGGTCCGGAGTAGTTATGGTGAGAGTTTAGGCATTTAGCCTTTTAAAGTAGCCTAATAGTTGAGAAAGTCAACTGAGAGTTGACTTATTCGTAAACGACCTCGGAATGCGGATTTCATGGCTCGAATAGATTCGTTAGGTGATTTAGGACTTGGGAGTGTGTTCGGAATATTTTTGTGATGTCCGGAGTAGAATTAGGCTTGAATTGGCGAAAGTTACTTTTTGGCGATTTTTGGTCGGCAGTGAAAAATAGGCTATCGAGGTTGAAATGGGATTCAGGAAGTTAGAACGGTTTCTTAATGTCATTTTGGATATGTCCGCAAAATTTTGGCTTAATCGGAGGTGTTTTGGTTTGTTTCGACGTAGTTGGCTTGGAAGTTTCAAAGTTCATAGGCTTGAATTTGATGTAACTTTGGTGTTCTTGTGTTGTTTTTGGTATTTCGAAAGCTCGACTAAGTTTGAATGATGTTATTGGGATATGTTGGTATGTTTGGTTGAGGTCCCGAGGGCCTCGGGTATGTTTCGGGTGATTAACGGACCAATTCTTGGCTTGAAAACTGGGCAGATTTGTTGCTGGTGTGAGGTTTTGGTTTCCTTCTACGCGATCGCGGGAGGATGTTTGCGACCTCGTAGAGTAAAATAGTGGGGAAGGAATTTTTTTCTATGCGATCGCGTGGTTAGGATTGCGATCGCATAGGTTGGGCAGGATAGGCAATGCGATCGCGTGGGTGGTTCTGCGATCGCGTAGGGTATTTTGTGGCGCGTGTATGGGGTGGAGAATTGTTCTATGCGATCGCGTGTATTGGTCTGCGATCACAATGTTTGGTTGGTTTTTGCATCGCGACCGCCTGCCAAGGTTCGCGATCGCAGTGAAGGAAATTTTATAGTTGGGCAGAATGTTTTAAAAGGCCTGTTATGCGAAATTGGCTCATATTTCCTCCATTATTGACGAGTTGGGAGTACTTTTGAGAGGATTGAAGAGGGAATTGAAGGGAATCTCTTGGAGGTAAGGTTTTTAAATTCATAACTCGTTTATATGTCGATTTCTAAGTGATTAAACCATAGAATTTGCTGGAATTAAATCCAAATTGGGGAAGAAGGGGTGCATGGGAAATTGATTCTTCTTTTGAGGATTTGAGTGGGCAATTGTAGTCCGATTTTAGTGTTATTGGTATGTATAGAATCGTGGGAGGACGAGGATTCTAATGATGTAAAAATTATCAAATTCCAAGACGTGGGCCCGGGGCTCGGGTTTGGCCGAGTTTCGAGATTTTTGTATAATTTGATAATTTTCGATTGGGTTGTGTTCCTTGAGTATATATTAATGATGTTGAACTGGTTTTGTCTATATTCGGAGAAATCGGGAGCCAATTTGAGGAGCAAAGGCATAGCGGATTAGTGTCGCGGCCCGGTAGAGGTAAGTAATGGTCTTAAATCTTGTCCTGAGGGTATGGAACCCCAAACTACATATTTTCTCACTGATTTATAGAAAGGCGCATATGTCGGATGACGAGTATGTGGCGCATACTGATTTTTGGATTGGACTAGGTCCTCTCCGCGGCAACTAATGCGTTGCATATTTACTCAAAATCTTATGTTAAATTATGTTCTAAAGATTTGTGAAATATTTGGGCTGTAAGCCGTGTTTGGGGCTCGTGCCGATCTGTTTAGACCCCTTTGAGGGTGTTTTACTGTTGTTTTTCTCACTACCTGTTGATGATTTTACTCAGCATCATTGTGCATACTGTTTTATTTGAAACTCAGCCTGATTTACACTACATGAGAATTAAAATGATGTTTTCGGGTCGAGTACCCCGTTCTATTACTTCACCCGAGGGGCTTTTCGAGTGGTTCTACCGAGTGTGGACGAGGGCCAAGAGTGATGGTGAGGTGCTGAGTGATATTAGAGCTTGGACTAAAGGAGTCCCTCCGGAGTCTGTACACCCCCCAGTGAGCGCACCGAGTGCAAGTGATTGAGTGATTAGGAGGCATGAGTGGCTGTGAGGTGCTGAGTGATTGTGAGGTGCTGAGGGATTATGAGGCATGCCCGAGGGGCTGATTATGAAGCATGTTTTGACCGAGGGGCTACTTATGATTTTACTACATTCATTTGCATACCAAATCCTTGTTTTAAAGTTGTTAAAAATGTGCATTGTTTTAAGGACTTTTGTGAAGTTGATTTCTAAGGCATGACGATTTCGTATATCTATGTATACTATTGGAAAGTAAGGCTGTGTATATTGTGACTTGATGACATTAATTTTTATGTGATTCCTTGCTACTTAGACTTGATTTATTTCCATTACTACTGAGTTGGCGTACTCACATTACTCCCTGCACCCCTGTGTGCAGATTCAGGAGCAGATATTGAGCGTTAGCTTTTATATATATATCACAGCGGAGCCGGATCGTAGGGTATAGAGGTAGCTGTTCAGCATTCGCAGCATCTCTGCTTTCCCTTACTGTTGTATTTAGCTTTGATTCTGAGTTTTGTATCATAATACTTTATTTTGGATTATTTCACTAGATGCTCATGACATGTTGGCTCCGGGTTTTTGGGATGATAGTACTGTATATAAAATATGCCTATTATATTAAGAACTTTCTGTATATTGTTATGAATTGCTTGAAACTTAAATGGGATTTTCAAAAGGAAATATGAACACGCGGTAGTCGGCTAACCTAGTTCCACGATAGGTGCCATCACGGCCGGTTAGGATTTGGGGTCATGACAGTTTGGTATCAGAGCCCTAGGTTACATAGGACTCGACGGTCATGAGAAGGTTTAGTAGAGTCTTGCGGATCGGTATGGAGACGTCTGTACTTATTTTCGAGAGGCTGCTGAACTTCTAGGAAATATTTTATCTTTCTTGAACTCTTTCGTGCTAATCTATTGATTCTTGAAATCTAAACTTACGTTGTTTCATTCTCTCACAGATGGTGAGGACACGCCATACCGATCAGAGTGACCAATCACCGGCTAGACCAGCGAGAGGTCGAGGTCGTGGTAGAGGTAGGGGGCCAGCTCGCGCAGTAGCCGGGGCAGTACCTCAGGATCCCCCTATTGATCATGATCAGGTTCCTGTCGATGGTGTCCCAGCGGGACAGGCTCAGGCACCAGCAGTGCCTATGGTTATTCCGGGTATTCAGGAGGCCCTATCTCAAATATTGTCAGTATGCACCGGTTTGGCTCAGGCCGTTGCCATGTCTTCTTCTGCCACCACAGCTCAGGTCGGGGGAGGCAATCAGACTCCAGCTGCCCAGGCACCTGAGCAGGTTGCACAGGGTATTCATGCACCAGGAGCAGTCCCAACTCAGCCAGCTGCTCCGGTTCAGGATTATGTGGTCCCTGCTATGCCTGAGGACGAGCAGTGCAGGTTGGAGAGGTTCAATAGACTTCAGCCTCCGACTTTCAGCGGTACAGAGGGCGAGGATGCCCAGGAAATTCTAGATAGGTGCTAGAGGATACTGCACACCGCGGGTATTCTGGAGACCAGTGGGGTCTCGTGTGTTACCTTTCAGTTTGCGGGTGCTGCCTTTACTTGGTGGGAGTCTTTCAAGAGGCGTAGACCGGTTGGTTCAGCACCTCTTACCTGGCAGCAGTTCTCCACGATCTTTTTGGAGAAGTATGTTCCTCAGTCCCATAGAGAGGAGCAGCGTAGGCAGTTTGAGCAGTTGCGCCAGGGAGAGTTATCAGTCACTTAGTACGAGATGAGATTTTCCAAGTTGGCTAGGCATGCTTCTGAGATTATCCCTACTGATAGGGACAGGGTGAGGAGGTTCGTAGATAGTCTTTCTTATCAGCTTCAGTTGTTTATGACTCGAGAGAGAGTATCGGGTGCTTCATTCGAGCAGGTTGTTGACATAGCTCGAGATATTGAGTCTGTTCGCCACAAGGAGCGGGAGGAGAGGGAGGCCAAGAGGCCTCATGGTTCGGGAAGCTTCAGTGGTGCTCCCTTCAGGGGATAGTTTCCGCAGGGTAGGGGCCGTCCATTCAGGGCAGGGTCCCCGTAGTTCTCAGTCAGGCCGTACTTCATTTGGTGCCCTCCCAGCTCAGAGTGCAGCTCGAGCACATCCTGTTCAGGGTTCTTCTATGCAGGAGTCTTCCAATGGTCGTACGGGTGCTAGGGATTTCTATCAGTCCCCGCCTCCAGCTCCAAGGAGTTGTTTTGAGTGTGGAGAGTTCGGGCATGGGTGGAGACAGCCTCTGTTCCGGTGGATCTTCTCAGCAGAGGGGCCAGCCCTCGACTTCAGCTCTAGTCACTTCACCACCCGCCCAGGTAGCCAGGGGTGGTGGTCAGTCAACCAGAGGCCGCCCTAGAGGAGGAGCTCGGGCAGAGGGAGGTCAGGCTCACATGTATACATTTCCAGCCAGGCCGGATGCTATGGCCTCAAATGCCGTGATCGCATGTATTATTTCAGTCTGTCGACGTGATGCCTTGGCTTTATTTAACCCTGGTTCCACATATTCCTATGTTTCTTCATATTTTTTCAATTTTCTGGATGTGCCCCGTGAGTATCTGGTCACCTCTGTTCATGTGTCGACTCCGGTGGGCGATAATGTTGTTGTGGACCGCGTGTATCGGTCATGCATGATATCTATTTGGGATTTGGAGACCCGAGTGGACCTACTGTTACTCAGCATGGTCGATTTTGACGTGATATTAGAAATGGATTGGTTATCTCTGTGCCATGCTGTTCTTGATTGTCACGCTAAGATCGTGACCTTTGCTATGCCAGGGTGTCCGAGGGTTGAGTGGAGAGGTTCTTCCGAGTATATGCCTAGTAGGGTGATTTCTTACCTGAAGGCTCGACGCATGGTTAAAAAGGGGTGTTTATCTTATTTGGCCTTTGTGAGGGATGTCGGTGGTGAGACTCCCGCTATTGATTAAGTTCCTATGGTCTGTGATTTTTCGGATGTGTTTCCTGCAGACCTGCCAGGCATGCCACCTGACAGGGATACTAATTTTGGTATTGACTTGGTGCCAGGCACTCAGCCTATTTCTATTCCACCATATCGTAAGGCGCCAGTGGAGCTAAATGAATTGAAGGAGAAGCTTCAGGAGCTCCTGGATAAGGGGTTCATTCGGCCTAGTATGTCACCTTGGGGTGCACCAGTGTTGTTCGTTAAGAAGAAGGATGGGTCCATGCGTATGTGTATTGATTATCAGCAGTTGAATAGGGTTACGGTGAAGAACTGGTATCCCTTGCCCCGTATTGATGATTTGTTTGACTAGCTTCAGAGAGCCAGAGTATTTTCCAAGATTGATTTGAGATCTGTGTACCATCAATTGAGGATTCGGGATTTTGATATACCGAAGACTGCTTTCAGGACCAGGTATGGTCATTATGAGTTCTTGTTTATGTCGTTTGGGTTGACCAATTCCCCAACTGCGTTCATGCAATTGATGAACATCGTGTTTCAGCCTTATCTTGATTCCTTCGTCATTGTGTTCATTTATGACATCCTGGTTTATTCTCGTAGCCAGGAAGAGCATGTTCAGCATTTGAGAGTTGTGTTACAGAGATTGAGGGAGGAGAAGCTTTATGGAAAATTCTCCAAGTGTGAGTTTTGGCTGGGATCGATAGCTTTCTTGGGGCACGTGATGTCCAGTGAGGGGATTCAAGTTGATCCAAAGAAGATAGAGGCGGTGTAGAGTTGGCCCAGACCGTCCTCAGCTATAGAGATTAGGAGTTTCCTTGGTTTGGCGGGATATTACCGTCGCTTTGTGGAGGGATTCTCTTCGATAGCTTTGCCTTTGGCCAGATTGACCTAGAAGGGTGCTCTATTCAGATGGTCTGATGAGTGTGAGGAGAGCTTTCAGAAGCTCAAATCAGCATTGACTACAGCTCCAGTACTAGTTTTGCCTGCTGGTTTGGGTTCTTACACAGTTTATTATGATGCTTCCAGAGTTGGCTTGGGAGCGGTATTGATGCAGGATGCTAGGGTGATTACCTACGCGTCCAGACAGTTGAAGGTGCACGAGAAGAATTATCCAGTGCACGATCTTGAGTTAGCTGCCATTGTTCATGCCTTGAAGATTTGGTGGCATTATCTGTATGGAGTGCAGTGTGAAATTTTCAATGATCATCGCAGTTTGCAGTATCTGCTGAGGCAGAAGGACTTGATTGCGTCAGAGGAGATGGTTAGAGCTCCTCAAGGATTATGACCTCACTATCTTATATCATCCGGGGAAGGCCAATGTATTGGCTGATGCCTTGAGTTGCAGAGCAGAGAGTTTGGGGAGTTTAGATTACCTTCCAGTAGCAGAGCGGCCATTAGATCTTGATGTTCAGTCCTTAGCAGGTCATTTGGTGAGATTGGATCTATCAGAACCCCCGCGGGTGTTGCCTTGTGTAGCCTCCAGGTCTTCTCTTTACGATCATATTAGAGAACGCCCGTATGATGATCCACGTTTGCTTGTTCTTCAGGATAGGGTACGTCGTGGTGATTCTAGAGATGTGGTTATTGGTGATGATGGGGTCATGAGCTGCAGGGCCGGATTTGCGTGCCCGATGAGATGGACTTCGAGATTTGATTCTAGTAGAGGCTCATAGTTCGAGGTATTCCATCCATCCGGGTGCCGCAAAGATGTATCAGGATTTGAGGCAGCATTATTGGTGGAGGAGAATGAAGAAGGATGTTGTGGAGTTTGTGGCTCGTTTTCCCAACTGTCAGCAGGTCAAGTATGAGCACCAGAGGCCGGGTGGATTGCTTCAGAGGTTTAATATTCCGGAATGTAAGTGGGAGAGGATCTCCATGGACTTCGTAGTTGGACTCCCACGGACTTCGAGGAGGTTTGATGCTATATGGGTTATTGTGGATCGGCTGACCAAGTCCGCGCACTTCATTCCTGTTGGTGCTACGTATTCATCCGAGAGGTTAGCTGAGATTTATATTAGGGATATTGTCCGTTTGCATGGGGTTCTAGTTTCTATCATTTCCGACAGAGGCACTCAGTTCACGTCCCAGTTTTGGAGAGCCGTGCACAGAGAGTTGGGTACTCAAGTTGAGTTAAGCACAACGTTTCATCCTCAGACCGACGGGCAGTCGGAGCGTACCATTCATATTTTAGAGGACATGTTGCGTGATTGTTTGATTGACTTTGGTGGCTCATGGGATCGGTTTCTGCCACTAGCGGAGTTTGCTTATAATAACAGCTATCATTCGAGTATTCAGATGGATCTGTATGAGGCCTTGTATGGTAGGAGGTGTAGATCTCCGGTTGGTTGGTTTGAGCCGGGCGAGGCTAGGCGATTGGGCACAGACTTGGTTCAGGATGCTTTGAGTAAGGCAAAGTTGATTCAGGAGAGGCTTTGCACGCGCAGTCTAGGCAGAAGAGTTATGCGGACCGGAAGGTCCGAGATGTGTCTTTTATGGTTGGGGATAAGGTGTTGCTGAAGGTATCACCCATGAAGGGTGTTATGAGATTCGGGAAGAGAGGAAAGCTGAGTCCCAGGTTCATTGGACCATTTGAGGTACTTCAGAGGGTTGGGGAGGTGGCNTTTGGTGAGCCTTCCTATGTTTTAGACTTCAACACGGTTCAGCTCGAGGGTGATATGTCATATTAGGTAGAGCCAGTGGCTATTTTGAGTCATCAGGTCAGGAAGCTGAGGTCTAAGGATATAACTTCAGTGAAGGTTCAGTAGAGAGGGAAGCCGGTGGAGGATGTCACCTGGGAGACCGAGTGGGAGATGCGGGACAGATATCCGCACTTATTCGAGGCTCCAAGTATGTTTCTAGACCCGTTCGAGGACGAACATTTTTTTAAGAGGTAGAGGATGTAACGACCCGACCGGTCATTGATGCGAGGCTAGAATTCATGATTTAATATGTTATATGCCCTACATTTTATGTGCGTTAACGATAAAAATACATTTTTTATGTGGATAATAGAGTCTATTTCATGTGTAGGTGAATTGGAGATGGAAACCGAGCTAAATGGATGCAAATACATCAAAAATACGCTCAAGAGGCGAGGAGGAGTGCACCGGGCTATAGCCGGGCGCCAGAGCCCAAACGCCAGCCTTAGCCTGGAGTTAGCCAGGCGTTAGAGCTGAAACGCCTGCCTTAGCCTGGCGTTAGCCAGGCGACAGGGCCCAAACGCAAGGTCCCAGGTTCGGTCAATTCCGAGTTTTGATGAGTTTAAGTGTTTCCCGGTTGGAATAGAAGTCTCCTACATGTTTTGGGTTTGTCCTAAACATATAAATAGACCCCTAAAATACAACTTGAGGAGGATCGGAAGGCATACGAAGGATTTGAAGAGAGAAAACCATTGAAGTGACAAAACATTGATTTTTACATCTTTTATTCATTACTTTGTATTTCAATTATGCAATTTCTTTTGGGTGTGATTCTTATGAACATGAGTAGCTAAATTCTTTAATCTAGGGTTGGTAGAACTCGTTGGGGATAAACTTATTGTGTTATTAATATTGTTTTGATTGGTTGATTTATCTCTATTTGTTCAACTACGTTCTTATTGTAGTTGATTGAAAGGGCCCTCAATTAACTGGTCCTATTTATTATGTATCTACTTGAGAGAGAGAGTGTATATTTAGGTAGTTGTTTGAACAATATCACTCCCGGAGTATAGACGAAAGTCATAATCGAGGGTTTAGAGGTTCGATTAGAGATAACGATACCTCGGGTGCAATCTAAAGTGAACTGTAATGCAATCTAGCTAGCGTAACTTGAGAGAGTGCGTCTAGTAAATTATCATAATTACTTGAGAGAGATTTATGGTAGATAGAGTGTTCATGATTGATAGAGACAACTAATCAAACTATAAGAAGTATCCGAGAAGTAAGTTCACCAACGGGGGAAACCATAACCTTAGACCTTTATCATCATTATTTACAACACATTGTTAGTAATTAATAGTTATTAGTATTGTCAGTAGAATTAGTAAAACATCACCAATTTATATTAAAAAGTCTTGAGAGAATTGATTGAGTAAAAGTTGCGTATTCTAAAGACTTGATTGATACGTAAATTCCATATGGGATCGACTCTGGGCATAATACCCAGGATTATATTTGCAACGCCCGTTTAGTCTTTTATTAGACATAGTTGAGCGTGATCAAATTTTGGCACCGTTACCGGGGAGTTAACGGTATTATCAATTGAGTTAGACGAAATACAGAATTATGAAATATAGTCAATTTTCTTTAAAATTTTCGTTTTCACATTGAAAGTTTAACTTTTACTAAGTGTTGCAGGTGCATGCTTGGAAACTCATCGAGGATTGGTAAAGTAATTGAAGCCTTATCAGACCCCGAGAAAGTTTTCAGGACCATAAATCGGACCAACCGGAAAAGCAAACATCAACCACAAATTGAACAAATTGAAACAGACATGGAAGATGCACATAACCGGAACAATCATGGGGATGATGTGGTAGACCCAATCGCTCAAATAGGGGCAGAGGTTCCTTTATATGACTAGGCACAACCCACAACTGAGAATTTGGCCACAACAATACTGGTTCCTCAGATACAGGCCGAATCCTTTCAGATAACAAATAATATGCTGCACCTATTGCAGAACAAAGAGCTATTCTTAGGGTCATACATTGAAGACCCCCAACAACACTTGAAAAACTTCATGTCAATCTGCAAAACACAGAGGCAGACTAACGTTACTCAGGAGGCAATAAAACTGCTGTTATTTCCATTCTCAGTGACTGTTGCTGCCCAAACTTGGCTTAACTCACTCCCCATCAATTCCATTACCACATGGGAGGAGTTAGTCAAACAGTTCGTGAACAAGTTTCACCCATCCAACAAGATTGCTCAACAAATTGATGAAATCTTGATCTTTAGACAGAAACCAGTTGAAACATTGCAAGAGACATGGGAAAGATTTAAGAGTATGCTGGTTATCTGTCCACATCATGGCATTCCAGAGCAAATGTTGGGGCAACGTTTCTACATGGGTTTGGAACATACTGTGAAAGCAAATGTTGATGCTTCGGCGGGTGGAGCATTCCTGAGCAAAACGTGGAGAGAGAGTCAAATATTGCTTGATAAAATGGCATTGAATTCAGGATGGACAACAAGGAATGCACCCATTACTCCTGTAGTTCATTCAGTGCCATTCGATCCATCTAATACCATTGCAGAGAACGTAGCCACCTTGATAACACAAATGAGTATACTTACTAAGAAGGTGGAAGAATCGGGACAAAAACAGCAGGTACACATCGTTGACACAACCAATGGGGGCTTATGCACATCTTGCATTAGTCAACCACTTGGTAATCAATGAAATGCAAAATGTCATCACCCTCCTTATCCAGAAAATTTGAATTATGTGTCAAACTATGGAAGCCAGAGACAAGGGGGAAAAACTGGGGTCAGCAGGTTCAACCATATAGGCCACCTCACCAACAGCAGAATAGTGGAAATATGGGTGTCAGGGGA